>MU134316.1:3603-269015 GCA_015039355.1 Ramaria rubella
GACATGAACTGTGTTTGTGTCGAGTCCTTTTATTAAGGACTCATTTGTCGTCATTCTCGTGCCTATGAGGCATGATTAGGAAGCTCTTGCAGCTTCCTAACTCCCCTTAGCTCTAGATAAGCATCTAGCACTTCTAACTCTCTGCATGCAGAGAGTGGTTCCCATGTGACATCTCCTAATGTCCACCTTACTTGTAACTCCAATTTGGAGTTACTAGTCCAGTGATGAGCCATAATCTCATCTACGAACCATTCGGGTTCATCCTCTTTCCCAAAGTCATAAATATAATTTACATCATGACGAGGAAATCATTCGTCGTCATTGGGTATATGCGGTCTGTTTAGGCTTGCATGAAACTTTGGGAGTATCCTCTGAGCCGTGAGCTCTGTAGGTAACTCAAGTTTCACGGTAGAGATGGAGTTGTCCACTTCTACTACTGGATACGGCCCAATATAATTGGGCACTAAGTTCCTTGCCTGTCCTTTAGGTAAGAACAGGTTCTTTGTAGACAGATATACTAGCTGTCCAACTTCATACGTCGTTCCTTAACAGCGTCTGATATTAGCAGTATCTGTCTGCTGTACTCAGCTTGTGATGATTGCATCATGAGCGTCAATCAGGTTCCACAACACTTGTTGTGCAAACTGCCGTACTCCTCTGAATGTAGTATCCACTGATAGTACCTGCCCAATATGGGGCAAGTATCCACTGTTCAATTCGAACGGTGCATATCCTGTGGTCACACTGACTGAGCTGTTCAGTGTGAACTCTACCATTTTCTCAGCCTAATCCTTCTGATCACTCTGCACTACCGTGCAGAGTATTTGCCCTACAGAATGATTTGCTCATTCTGTCGCTCCATCTGTCTGTGGGTGGAATGCTGTGGACATGAGCAGTTTCATGCCCATCATACGCTGCAATTCCCTCCAGAATATGGAGGGAATTTGGAGTCGTGATCCAAGATGATTGACTCAGGTACTCCATGCAGGCGTACTATCTCTTTGAGGTATAACCACGCGACTTGTCACACAGTAACTCTCGTTGTAGTTGGCACTAAATGCACCATAGACGTGAGTCTGTCAATCACAACTAGTAAATAGTCGTGACCCTTCGATTCTGACAATGGACCAACAAAGTCCATTCCAATAGACTGCCATGGTCTATCAGGTATCGGCAGGGTATGCAATAACCCTGCTGGTCATCTATTCTCCTTCTTTGCAGCCTGACAGGCTGCACAGGATCCACAGAATGACACTATGTCAGCTGCCATTCCTGACCACCAGTACAATTGTCTGATGTACTTGTCGGTTTTGAATTGCCCAAAGTGGCCAACTACTTTATGTGCATGATCGATAATTATCTCAACCATTCTCCTCCCCTTGGAAAAGACTCCCTGGGGAAGACACACAATGTCTTTGTTGAACTGGTTCTTTGTCCAAACCAGTCCGTTTCTCACCCCAAATCAGGGGTGAGCTTCAGGATGTGCCAATATTTTCTTGAGTACTGGATCTGTTCCATAGCCATTGGCTGCGGCTTGTTGTAGGTTAAACTCACGTTCTACGCGTGAACGTAGACTCTCTGAGTCTGTACCTGACACTGTAGCTAGTGCATCATCCTCCTCATTACCTTCCACCTGTGTGGGAGGTTCTTCCCTTGCTTGTTTCAGCTGCTGCGCATCCATGACACGCTGCTCTGTTGCATCTTGTAATCACTGCGGCCATTCATATTTCTATGAATCTATCCGTTGGGAGAAATTCTCCTTCCGGGTCTAGCCACGCATCTGCGTCAATGTATTCTTCTGCTGGGTGATTTTCACCCTGCTTGTCATTCTCATAGTAGCGCGACAGACAGTTGGCTACTTTGTTCTCCACCCCTGGTACATGTACTGTGGTATAATTGAATCTGGAGAGGAATTACCACCAACACACCTGTCTGTCGGACAGATGCTGTTGTGTCTCGAAGTATTTGAGACCTTTGTTATCCGTCACCAGTGTGAACTGGCAACCTAGAAGCTTATCCTCCCACTTCATGAGTGCTTCAAGGATAGCAATCATCTCATGCTCATGCATTTTGTAATGCTGTTGCACGGGACTGAATTTCTTTGAGAGAAATCCTGCTGGACGACAGGTCATCCAGTCCGGACCTTGTCTGTAAACTGCTACAACTCCAGACTTGGAGCCATCGGTCACAACCCAAATAGGTTCTGAACTAGCGTGATTTATAGGCTTCAAAATTGGAGCCTTACATGCTAGTGCTTTGATGGATTCAAAACACTTATCCATCAAGGGTGTCCATTGGAACATCCTATTGTTGCATGCACTTCCTGATAAGGGAGTTGTATATGCCATCAAATCTGGCATATATGGTGCCAGATACTGCACAAGTCCCAGGAATTGTTAGACATCATTAAATGTTTGAGGTCTTCTCCAACCTCAAACCTTCTCCATGTTATCCACGTCAGCATGTATGCCCTTGTCATCTATTATGTGACCAAGGCATTCCATGCGAAGCAAATACAAATTGATCTTGGATCGATTTCCACTGAGGAACAAATGTGCCTCACATAATATATCAAACACCTTTCGAAGGTGTTTTTTGTGCTCTTCGATAGAGCTCAAATAAATGAATATATTGTCCAAGTATACATGGACTGATCGACCAATTTGGTTACGAAAAATCAACGTCATGAGACATTGAAATGTATACAGCGCATTACAGTCGCCAATCTGCATAACCTGGCTTTTGAATGTGCTGAATATGGTTGTGAAGGCCGTCTTATTGACATTCTCCTCGACTACGCATATTTGTTTGTATGCGTCGAACATGTCAAGCTTGGATCGATACGTAGCACAAGCTACGTCGTGCCTGATTGTATCCTGGTCTGGGGAAGGGCATAATGTCCTTCACTGTGTTGTCATTGTGTAGACGTAGGTCTATCACTGTTCTGAGCTTTCTGTTCTTCTTCAGAATGCATAGTGCTGGTGCTGCAGAACGTACACACGCTGATACCCACCAACCAGCAGTGGTATACCGGTCGACTTTGTCAATCAGTTCATTTCGAAGTGCTTCTGGGCACTTTGGTAATTAATAATGAAACTGTTTAGTTTGATCCACGAACTTAATTTCGTGGTTGATCTCCCTCCAAGGAGGAAGTTCTAATGGCACACCTCCGAAGAGGTCTGCATACTCTAGCTCCCATCTTCCTCTAAGTTTGGGGAAATCATCCACCGTCAATGATGGTTGATTGGTGCCAGTACGTCCGTTGGTACATTGGTTGAGTAGACCAACATCAGTGTTTATTTGTTTTTCTCGTTTTCCCTTGTCTCGCCTCCCATCTGGTGAGCTCATCAATGGGCCCACTTGCAATGAGGAGCCATTCTCGAGTCACGGTTTGTGGCTCACTAGTTTGGGCTTAAGACTCGTGATTTGAGTCTTGCATTCAGCCGGGTTTTTACAGTCCAGCTGCACTTCCCAAGCATTCGCGTGGTTCAGAATTACTTCCTTTCCCATATGAATGCATCCCTCGTCTCTAAAGTCGAGGGATATCCCTAGTTTATGTAGGAATGGTGTTCCTAGTATTGCATCGTAGTTGTCTATGTTCGCTATATCGAAGTATTCCTCAAAATTATGCTCACCAAAGTGGATATTGGTGTGCATTCCATAGTTGATGGTCGACTTACTGCCAACACATGCTAGCTGTAGACCAATTGGACATTTGAGTTTGAACATCTTGATGCCTACAGCACGTATGAAGTCTGGAGAGAGCATGACTCCCTCACACCCGCTGTCTAGTAGACAGTGGGCTCTGACTCCACCAATCTCCCAATACCTGGACATTGTTTGGTTATCTATATGTGCCCGTTTGGGGCATGTCTTATCACGCGGTCTGAACCAATGATCATAGACAGGCTCAACGGTCCTGTGTATGACTCCCATGTGGATGCAGAAGTCATTGTTTTGACTTAAATCACCACTGATTGTGATAGTTGGTGTCTATGTCACCTTTCTTCATACGATCCTCCTAGTAGGCGTACTCTGTCCACTCGATACGAGCTTTGCATTCTCATATCATCATCATCGTCATCCCATTGATAGGGCATGAGCTCCAACTAGTAATCAGCGACTAGTTTGCTGATTTTGCTCTCATGGTCATCCTGGATGTCCATTCACTCATCTAATTCACTACTTTGTCGCTCCTCCTCCCCTTCTTGAGCACTCCCTGAGTGCTCAACTACTTCTTCCAGCCGTGCACCTGCTATGCGCAGTTTGTTCTTCCACTGTGGGAAATTTGGATTGATATGCCCAACTTGTCCACACTCGTAGCACGTCATCTCTGTGCTACATCCTTGACCCCCTGAATCTCCAAAAGGTTTTTGTGGAGGATGAGAAGCAACAGGAGCTCCTGTTCCAGCTCTCTGCATAGCATGTGCCCCTGTTTGGGGTACGCTTGACCTCGTGTCCGCTTGAAGTTGAGCATTTGGTGAATGATATATTGTCTGCTTCACAGTAGGATGGCTTCCTGTATTGGGAGCTCGAGACGAGGTTGGCACAGCCTGATATCGACTAGTTGTCGAAGTTGGCTTTGCCTGCGGCACGTGAGGGAGATACTGTTAGATCCCAGATCTGACTTCCGTTATTCTGACGTTTTCCGCATCCCAATAAGCCCCTTTCCACTTATTCCCAACATGCCCCCATTTATCATTCTTAGTCATGATCCCATTTCGATATTACCCTATACATCTTATCTTGATTTCTGTATTCGCTCTGACTCCGGAACTCCATATCACACACTCTTATCTTTCCATTTCCAACTTCAGAATTCTGCATATTCCTTTATATATGCTTTTCCTTGCTCAAACTTTCTTTAACTTGTATATCTCATTATATCTCGTTAAACTTGTTACCTTGCTATAACCCGTGATATCCTGTTGTAACCAATATACCTTATCAACCCTATATCACTACATCTTTTATTATACTTCATCACTCCAAGTTCTACCTGTAACAAAGCGTGAAAGTCCTTCAACCTTTACTCCGATTATTCCAATTACTCCGATTCTGACGTTTCCAACATTCCAAAACCCATTCCTTGATTACACTTGCTTTTCCATAAAGCTAAAACCTTTACTCAATATTCATTTATCATTAAACCCTATCCCCTCCTGCATTGGTTATTCCGATTCTGAATATCCAAAATCTTCTGCTCATCTCCAATAAGTCTTAATGTACTATTTGTTGCTGACCCTTTCTGATCATGGGAACTCCAATAATTCCGTCCAGTCTTCAGTCTGAAATACCAGGGCACTATAAATCCAAGAGGGCGCAACCCATAAGTTCAAGCCAACACCCATATAGATCAGTCTTCGGATCTCCAACTTCCAAATCATCTGATATTCCACACATTTCCAAATATTGTGACTTCCGATTTCGGTCAAGGAGAGTTCTGACCAAATCTGACCTCTCGTCCAATCCAGTCCATAACAGGGCCCAAACTCCCTCTCTCTCCCAGTTGAGGTCCAAACCACTGATACAGCAGAAGTCAAGTCGGTTCGTGCCTACTTGACTCTGGTGCCACTGGTCTGTTTATTGACTCAGGATTCGTGCAAGAAAACCGCCTCACAGCATGACCACTCTCTCATCCTATTCCTGTGTACAATGTTGATGGCTCACCCAATGAATCTGGATCTATCACCCAAGTTGTTGATCTAATCCTGCGGTATAAAGACCATTCCAAGAGAGCCATATTTGCCATTACACGCCTAGGGCATCAACATATGATCCTTGGCTACACCTGGCTTTGAGACCACAACCCAGAAGTCAACTGGAAGTCTCAAGAAGTACGGATGACTTGCTGTCCTTCCCATTGCCACACATGTTGCAATATCATCAAGGAAGAACATCAGAATGCCCTACAACCATGTACCTGCCATATTGGTCCCTGTCCTATTCTCATGCATGATTCAGGTGGATCAATAGCCAAAGAAGAACTCCTCCTGAGTCAACAATATGGGGGTGATTCTGAAACAGCTAAAGACACATCTGATGAAGCTATAGAAGAGGGTGACCGTATTCTAGTCGCTATGCTCCCTCCCCAAGCTGAGTTCATTCATGCTTCTTCAACAACTTCTCAGTGCCTTGCAGAAGCTGCCTGGCGTAACTCCCAACCTTCAGACACTCTTCTAGACTACCTGTCCGACTATGAAGATGTCTTTGCAAAGGAGTCATTTGACAAGCTTCCAGAACACAAGCCATGGGACCACACCATAGAACTAGAACCAGGAGACAACCCACAAGCATCACCCAAGGTGTACCCCCTATCACCAGGAGAACAGGCTGAACTGGACAAGTTCCTTGAGGAGAATCTACATACTGGACATATAAGACCATCAAAGTCACTGATGGCTTCACCAGTGTTTTTTGTCAAAAAGAAGGCTGGTGCTCTACAGTTTGTCCAAGACTATCTATCAGGTGTTAAATGCAATGACAATCAAGAATTGTTACCCTCTTCCCTTGATTTCGGACCTTGTCAACAGCCTATGAGGGGCCCACTACTTTACCAAGCTCGATGTTCGCTGGGGTTTTAAAAATGTCAGGATCAAAGAGGGTGATGAGTGGAAAGCAGCATTCAGGACAAATTGGGGACTATTTGAACCTTTAGTGATATTTTTCAGCCTCACTAACAGCCCTGCCACCTTTCAGACCATGATGAATGACATCTTTCATGACCTCATTGCTGAAGGTGTCATGTGCATTTATCTGGACGACATCCTGATCTTTTTGGAGGACTTACAGATCCACCACGAAGTCATATGGAAGGTGGTCCAGCATCTCAGAGAACACAAGCTTTATATACGTCCCAACAAGTGCAACTTTGACAAAACCAAGATAGAATACCTAGGTCTCATTATTTTGCATGGGAAAGCTGAGATGGATCCAGTCAAAGTTGCTGGTGTTGCTGAGTGGCCAATCCCTAACAACAAGAAGGAGGTGCAGTCATTCCTTGGCTTTGCAAACTTCTACCATCGTTTCATTGAGAAGTTTTCACACCATGCTTGTCCGATGTTTGACCTGCTTCATAAGAACACACCTTGGACATGGGGACCACCTTAACAAACCACCTTTGACACAATAAAGACATTGGTAATGTCTGCACCTATCCTTGCATTCCCAGATGATGACCTCCCATATCGTGTTGAGGCAGACAGCTCAGACTTTGCAACTGGGGCTGTTCTCTCTCAGCAATCCAAAAGTGATAACAAATGGCACCCTATAGCCTTCTTCTCCAAGAGTCTCAGTCAAGTAGAGCGCAACTACAAAATCCATGACAAGGAAATGCTTGCCATCATCCATGCCCTTGAAGAGTGGCAACACTTCCTTGAGGGGGCAAGACACCGTGTCAAGATCTGGACTGACCACAAAAACCTTGAGTACTTTTGCACATCTAAGAAGCTCAACCGATGCCAAGCTCGCTGGTCACTCTACCTATCTCAGTTCAACTACAACCTGCACCATCGCCCAGGCAAAACAATGGGCAAGTCAGACGCACTCTCTTGTTGACCTGATCATGGCACAGGCTCAGATGACAATGATAACCTGGTGCTTCTCCAACCAGAACTCTTTGTCATTTGTGCATTGGAAGGGCTGGAATTCACAGGTGAAGAGCATGACATCTTGAGGGACATTTGCAGTGGCACCAAGGAAGGAGAGCTTGAAGAGTCAGTTGCACGTGCCGCCAAGGAGCTTCACAAGACCACAGGCAAGTCCGTGAGGTCATCAGAATGGGATGAGAAAGACGGTACACTCCTGTTCTGTGGAAAGGTATATGTCCCTGACCAGCATGACTTATGATGTCAAATTGTCTCCCAACATCATGACACTCGTATCGCTGGCCATGCTGGATGTTGGAAGACCTTGGAGCTTGTCTCTTGGAACTAGTGGTGGCCTCACATGTCTCGCTACATTGGTAGCTACACAAGGACATGTGACCTTTGCCTACCCACCAAGACTCAGTGTCAGCTGCCTATTGGAGAACTACACCCTTTAGAGGTTCCTGAACAACATTGGGAGACAGTCAGTGTTGACTTCATTGTTGAACTCCCTGAGTCGCATGGGTATGATGCTGTGATGGTTGTTGTGGACTCCTTATCCAAACGTTCTCACTGCATCCCCACCCTGACCACAATTACACCATTAGGAGCCTCTTGCCTCTTTAGGGATCATGTTTGGAGACACCATGGCCTTCCCTTCCGTGTAGTTTCAGACCGAGGTACACAGTTCGTCAGTGAGTTCACTTGTGAGCTATACAGACTTCTGGGTATTGAGGTAGCTGCCTCCACTTCATACCACCCACAAACCGATGGACAAACAGAACGTGTCAACCAAGAGTTCGAGCAATATCTGCATCTATTTGTGAACAAACAACAGGATGACTGGGATGACCTCTTGCCCCTTGCAGAGTTCCAGTACAACAATGACATCCATTCATCCACAAAAGAGACTCCCTTCATGCTTGACTCTGGTCGCCACCCACAGATGGGCTTCAAACCTCGCCAGCAACCATCTAGGAAAGAGGCTGTGAATGAGTTTAAGCAATGAATGGCTGACTCCCTGTCCGAAGCCAGAGCTGCTCTAGTAAAGGCCAAGGAAGACATGGCTTGGTACTATAATTGTCATCAAGAGCCAGCCCCTACCTTCATTCCTGGTGACAAAGTCTTCTTAGATGCAAGTGATATCAATACCACTCGTCCTTTGAAGAAATTGTCACATCGAAACTTAGGCCCCTTCCTAGTGGAACACAAGGTTGGCCCATGCTTACCGTCTCCGACTCCCCAAGTCTATGAGTTGCCTACACCCTGTTTTCCCTGTGGTCAAACTCCTCCCAGCTCCTCCGGATCCCATTCCTGGCCAGAAGGCTCAACCACCTCCACCCCCAGTCCTTGTAGGAGAAGATGAGCACTACGAGGTTGAACAGATCTTGGACAGTCAGCTTCACTGTGAAAAACTCAAATACAAGGTTAAGTGGAAGGGCTATGGGTATGAGCATGATGAGTGGATCCCTGAAGCAGATTTGGCAGCCCCAGACCTCATTGCCAATATCCATCACCTCCACCCAGGTGCCCCTCGTCGTATCCGTGTAGCCGACTTTGACACCTTTCGTCAGATCCCTCCTGTGCCTCCCATAGGTGTCAGTGTGTCGGGACGTCACACGCTAGAAGGGGGGTGATGTAAGGGGAACCCCTATTCCATCTCTTTTCTCTGTCTATTATTTTCACTCCTATTATCTTTGTTTCCCTATAACCTCCCTATTCTCTTCCCCCCACTATTTCACCCTTCCTTTATTCTAGCTATGTCTTCGGCGCTTATTTAAGTGCTCAATGTTGATCTTACAAGCACGCATGTTGGGCTTTCGGACTTTGTTCTATATTTGGTAGTGTAGTCAGCAGTGGGGTCCTTAGACTTTTCTTTTTGGATTCCCATCTGCTAGGTATGTGCCCACACATGTAGCTCCCTGTACACTTATATATCTTCGGATTCCCATCTGCTAGGCTATAGTGTGATATTCCACTAGCCTCAGAGGTTGCCCTTATAGGGATGCTGGGGGAGTAGTGGGCGCAGGAGAGGCTGTAGATGGTGTGGAGGATGACGTTGAGGATGGAGGAGGAGGAGGAGGAGGAGGAGACTGGAACAATGGCTTTGGAGTCTTGGGTCATGGATTCTGCGAGGAGGTGGCAATACCACAGTTTAAGTGATTCCTGCCATGAATGAAGATTGGTGGATGCCTGCAAAGTTGATTCAAATGTAGGTACGACATTTTTCACTTTGAAAGCTGGACTCACGAACCTTTTTCCAAGATTCTGGTCTGTGGCATCAACCTTCAAAAGAAAGGCTTGCCCCCCCAGGCTTCATTTCAGCCTAGGGGGTAAAGTGAGCAAGTTGAAGTCTTGCCCACTAGTGAGGAGGTATTGGCATTCAAGGTTGGCATTGTGATTTGGCTTTGGAGAGTGCTTCGACAGCCGCATAGCAGCTGTCAAGGCTGTAATGAGCTTGTTGGGTGGGCTTCACTTGAAGGAAGGGAGCCGTGGGGCTGGTTGCTGTGCATGTAGTACTGGCTTGAACCATCAGGGAGCTAGCTTGAGCAGTCAGTGACAATACTCAGGTGAAACATACTCACCTATCATGAGTTTTTATCCACTGGTAAAGCACAATCAGCAGAAAGTGGGTGTTGCAGCAATGAAGCTGCACCGTTCGCAGTCTTGGGGCTGACTGCTGGGGAACTAGGGCTGTCTATGAGTCTACCCATGGATCACCCAGACTCAGATCCATGGGTATTCTCATTTTCAAACAGGATTGATGCATTAAGTATTATGTGTGATTGAACATCGTCCAACTGGTTATTATGATTCTGTGAAAAAGTATGATTTGGTGACAAATAGTACAATTTGCCACCCACGAAGTATTCTTGTGCAAAAAGTTCAATTTTGGTGACAAAATAAGATTCATCACACAAGTATTAATTTTACAGCCAAAGTCATATTATGCACATAGAATTCACAGATTAATTACTGTGAAGTGTGACACTAAGACTGTACTAAATACATTGATGGATTCAACACTTGAGGTTTGCGTTCTCTGGCTTGAAATCCTCAAAACCGTCCAAAACAGCATATTGGGGTGTGGCACGGACTTGAGGATGTCATCCCGCCTTGGCAGTTTGGAACGTCGACAGTGTTGTGGGGGCTAGCTCACACCCAGAAGAGCGAGTGGTTTGCATCATGCAGAGTCTGCAAGCAGCATCAGGAGAATGCCTGGCCCAGGACGTGCGTCGCGATTGCACGTCTCGGCGTCCCACCACAAGAGCTCCTCTGCTGAACAACAGCCGTCAATGGGCACTGCACTCTGGTTGCTTGAGCATCCCCTGTCCAGTCGTCCATTTCGCTGCCTGCCTATGAGGTAAGGTCATGCACGGTGGGGGAACGGCCGTGGGAGGCACCCCAGCCCACAACAGGCTCAGCAGAGACAAGCTCAGGGATGTCGTCGTCACACACGTCTGCGTTCTGGACGAGTTCTGGCAAGTGCCACTTTGCGTCGGTTGTTGCAGTGTCGTACGAGGGTGGTGACGGTAGTTTTGGTGCTCCTGAAGGGATGTAGCCTGTGTGCGCTAAACCTGTGGTAGTACTCGAACATGGTGGCAGTGGCAGTGGCACGTCTGCATAGAAGCTGGTGGTGAGCATGGGAGTAGGAGGAAAGATGTTAGGGGGGTAAGAAATGGTTTCGAACTAGCAAGAAGTAATGTCACGTGACTTACCTAACACATGGCAAAATAATACTCTTTTACTAACAGGGTACATGTACTTACATTGTACATAGTACTTACTTAGTATATACTCATTTTCAAATCCCATATGTACTCGGATCCGCATGGGTATTGCATCCGGGTGATCCAAACGGATCCAAACCCACAGGTTTCCAATTACACCTAGCGAATCGACGCTATAGAGTTGTCGAACTGGCACTCAACGTGAATATCCACGAGAATTGTGATAATATTAGTGTTTTTTTCTTCTCAAGAATATCGTCGGAGAATAATCATCCTCTATCGATTCAAGTCACACCAAATTTCATACAAGTATTGGCACTAAGCAGCTCATGTCATAATGGTTGATATTGATATTATTACTGTATGATCTGGTTCTTTTTCCTAAGTTTTAAATACCAGTGAGATGATCGACTGCAAGTCTGCAACTGCGCGCGCTTACTCTTCCTTCCAATGACATCGGACAGGCTTTCAAGAGTACTTTCCAAGCTTCAAAACTTACCTTCCATTTCGTTGCCAACTGATTATCCAAGGCCATCGTCAAACAAACTCGTTGAAGCTGCCTACGGCGTTACCCTCACTGAGCAGACATCGCTTAGTCTTCTCAAATTAGCTCTTTTCGAAACCGAGAGCGAAAGTTCTGACGAGGAAGATCCTTCAATACGGCCATCTGCGTTTCATCTTTTACTTTCAGCCTTCGCTGTTTTACTTCACCGCTTTACAGGAGAAAATGACTTGATTATAGCCTCTTCCTCGGCCAAAGTCAAAGACCCATTGCTTCTACGCGTTTCAGTGGAACCGACAGATCCCTTCTGGGCTATTGTACGTCGAGTGCAAAACGTGGAAACGGATACAGAGAGCGATGCCGTTCCCTTCGAGAGCATTGTGCAGGCGTTGAAAGGAGAGCAGGACTTCAATCATGTTGCCGAAGGCTCTCGTCCTTTATTTCGTGTGCGTTTCTTTGATGAAACAGATGAACCCATGGAAAATTTTATGCGCTCTACTTCCTTAACATCCGACCTTACTGTGTTCGTCACTCGACCACCCCGATCGACTAGAGACTCACTGGCACCCCATATCTCTCTTCGCATTCTCTACAACTCGTTGTTATTCACTTCGGCGCGCATGGAATGCATAGTAGAGCAACTTTCAACATTGTTACGCACTATGTCTCTTAATCCAATGCGGCCAGTGGGGGCAGTCCCACTACTCACAGCTAGTCAAAAGGCGCTCCTCCCCAATCCTACCGCCGATCTCAACTGGTGCGACTGGAAGGGCGCGATTACAGATGTCTTCTCTCGAAATGCCCGCGAGTTCCCGGACAGAATCTGCGTAGTTCAATCACTGCCTCTACCCTCGCCACCCTCGCCTTCCTTAGAGCAAGAACGTCTTACTTTTGCATACGGAAACATCCTTAAAGCCTCCAACGTGCTTGCACATTATCTTATAATGGGTGGTATTCAACGCGAAGAAGTCGTCATGGTCTATGCTTATCGAAGCGTGGAGCTCGTTGTCGCTATCATGGCGGTTCTTAAAGCGGGAGCCACATTTTCTGTCATCGGTGCATTACTTCCTTCTTTTTCTTTTTTATTTGCTTATAGCGACAACTATCTTGATTAGATCCTGCTTACCCTCCTTCTCGTCAAATAACCTACCTTCGAGTAGCACAACCTCGTGGACTTGTTGTGCTCCGTGGTGCTGGTACAATCCATCCATCAGTCCGGGATTTCCTTACCGAGGAATTGATGATACGAACTGAAGTTCCAGCACTTGAGGTCCATCCAGACGGGTCGATCCGAGGAGGTGTACCCTTATTTCCAAGCTCTGAGCAGGACGTTTTAACTAAGTGCCAGAAGCTGAACGACATCGATCCCAGCGTTGTTTTGGGTCCGGACAGTGTTGGCACATTATCTTTCACTAGTGGCAGTACAGGGGTGCCCAAGGGTGTCAAGGGTCGGCACTACAGTTTGACCCATTTTTTCCCGTGGATGGGTGAGCGTTTCGGATTGGACGAACGAAGCCGTTTCACTATGTTGAGTGGGATTGCACATGATCCTATTCAGCGAGATAGTTGGTCCTTTCCTTTGAGTCTCTGTGGACTTTTTGCTGATTTTGAATGCATTATGTAGTATTTACACCACTATTTTTTGGAGCACAACTACATGTACCAACCGCAGACGACATAGGTGCACCGGGTCGCCTTGCCGAATGGATGGACGATAGCAATATTACGATCACACATCTCACCCCGGCTATGGGCCAGCTCCTTTCAGCGCAAGCCACACGCCAAATTCCGAGTCTGCGTAATGCATTCTTTGTTGGCGACGTACTCACTAAACGCGACTGTCATCGTTTGCAAAGCCTAGCAGCAAATGTTTGCATCATCAACATGTACGGTACTACAGAGACTCAACGTGCGGTTTCGTATTTTGCTATCCCAAGTATCAACAATGACCCTACCTTCCTTGCTACCCAAAAGGACATTATGCCCGCCGGCGAAGGAATGATCGATGTCCAGTTACTAGTGGTTAATCGAAACGATAAGACCATTCCATGTGCAGTCGGAGAGGTGGGTGAGATATATGTTCGGTCAGGGGGACTGGCAGAGGGCTACTCTGATCCTGTGGCTACTGCGGAAAAATTTGTTCCAAACTGGTTCTCGCTATCGAGGCCAGCCTGGCCAGACACCATTCTCCACCCCGCTAAGGACCGATTGGCAGGTCCGGAATCACGTTATTGGAAAGGGGTACGCGATAGAATGTATCGCACTGGTGACCTCGGTCGCTATCAACCCGACGGGCGAGTGGAGTGCACTGGTCGGGCTGATGACCAAGTCAAGATTCGTGGTTTCCGGATTGAGCTCGGAGAGATCGACACGCACCTCAGTAAGCATCCACTGATCCGTGAGAACGTGACGTTGGTCCGACGGGATAAGAATGAGGAAAAGGTGCTTGTGAGTTATTTTGTCCCTCTGGACGGTGGCGCGCTTGAAGAGCTCGTAAGCGACGCTCCGGACGAAGAAGCCCCAGGCATCGTGAAAGGGACACGCAAGTATAGACGATTGATCAAGGTGGTCCGGGAATACTTGAAGAAAAAACTGCCATTATATAGTGTGCCATCTAGTGAGCTCTCTACAATACTATAAGAGGCGCGCTGAAACTACTATAGTGTTTGTTCCACTCGGCAGAATGCCCCTCAATCCTAACGGTAAAATCGACAAACCCGCGCTCCCGTTCCCCGATACAGCGCAACTGGCATCACAAAACTCCACGTTAACCGTTCCTGAGTTGTCCCAGCATCCTACATCCACTATTAATATGCTTCAGGCCATATGGGTCGCACTCTTACCTAGTGCATCTAGTCTCCTCTCCTTGGATGATAACTTTTTTGATTTAGGTGGTCACTCGATCCTTGCGACTCGTCTTACATTTGAAATCCGCAAGATTTTTGTTGTCGACGTGCCCCTTGGGCTTGTATTCGATAAGCCTACTATTCGTGAACAGGCTCAATCAATAGACGACTTACGCAACGCGGATCTTGGACTCACCTGGAAAGAAAGTACAGGCCAAAAACCTATGAACGGTCCATCCCTCTCAGTCAGTTCAAAGGCCTCTGTCGCGCAGGTCAATTACTCCAGCGATTTTGAAAAATTATGCTCGTCTTTGGAATCAGCGTATTCATCTTCACCGGATTTATCTAGTAAACCACTTACGATTTTTCTCACTGGTGCCACTGGGTTCTTGGGCGCGTTTATACTCCGAGACCTCCTGTCCCGTCGTTCAAGAATTAAGAAGGTAATTTGTCTCGTTCGAGCGTCCAATGAAGCGGCTGCCTTAGATCGTATCCGCGAAAGCAGTCGTGATCGTGGCATATGGGATGATGCCTGGGTCGAAGAATCGCGCCTTATGGCTGTAACTGGTGACCTAATTGAGAACAATTTCGGTTTGAATGATCTTTCGTGGTCCCGGATTACGGAGGAAGTAGATGTAATCCTACATAATGGTGCATGGGTGAGAGTGCTTCTATTAGGGTAAGATCTAGACTAACTTGTATCAGGTGCATTGGGTTTACCCTTATGAAAAGCTCCGAGCAGCTAATGTTCTTTCAACAATGACCGCCATTAAATTCGCATCAACCGGTCGCCCCAAATCGATTGCCTTTGTCTCCTCTACAGCGGCAATAGAAACTGAGTACTACGTGCGGCTCTCCGATCATTTGATCAATCAAGGTCAACTTGGTATACCCGAGAATGATGACTTGGAGGGTGCTAGAACTGGCCTTCCAACTGGATACGGTCAATCTAAGTGGGTCTCAGAAAAACTCCTCTTGGAAGCTGGACGCCGAGGTCTAAGCGGCTGCATATTGCGACCAGGCTATGTCATTGGTGATTCTCAATCCGCGGGTAAGAATCGGGGCTTTCACTGGCTCCCTGTTGCTTACAGTTGAACCGACAGTTACCAATACTGACGACTTTATCTGGCGACTTGTGAAAGGTTGCATCCAATTAGGCCTCATTCCTAATATTAACAATACCATCAACATGGTTCCTGTCGATCATGTTGCGCGTTGTGCTGCAGTATCAGCAATCAACCCCTTAAATCAGAACGCTATGTCTGTTCTGCAGATCACCTCTCGCCCTCCAATCACTTATAACGAGCTCCTCGGGCCTTTATCGACATACGGCTATTCGGTCGAGAAATGTGAATACGTTGTGTGGAGACAGAGACTGGAGCAGCATGTTCTCGATGCTCAAGATAATGCATTATTCCCGTTGTTACATTTTGTTTTGGACGACTTACCCACAAGCACAAAGTCGGCAGAACTGGATGATACAAACACTAAGTCCGCGTTAAGCAGTGAACGGGGTTTTACCACAATGACGGTCAATGGCGAGCTCATGGGAAAATATTTATCTTGGTTAGTGAGTGCCGGATTTTTACCCCCGCCAACGGGTTCTAGACAGTCTACGTTGCCCGAGGTTAGTGCCTTCAGCTCCGTCACTAAGGCCGTGGGACGGGGCGGCCGTGCATGACGAATTTGGACCGTGATTTACAAAAGTAGTTACCTCAGCACTGTCTCAGTGCGAATAACGTCGGTTTTTTCTGCCAATAAATATATTAATTCGTGCAATCTCAACCCATTACATAACGTGATAGCGTTGTCTGACGCTGCTGGCAACAGAGTGGAACTACTGGATTGATTATGTATTAAACCGATCACAATTCCATAGTGTCTTGTGTTTCCCAACCTGGGTTTTTCTGCAGAATAACAAAACCCTCTAAGACGTGAGCAAATGGTAAGAATTCTTCAGTAGCTAACTCCGCGCGCTCAGTGGCGCCTAAGCGAACTGGTGTCTGATGAGTCTGGAAGCCTGATATGGTACGAGGCTTCCCTGCCTGACCAACGACGTCCACCGCCTAAACCGAGGAGGTCAACAGTCAGCATGAAAATAGACAACGTAGAAACTGATGACTGACCTGCCCTACTCGTACAGTCACAGGTATATTGTTTAACTCTTCATTAAGAGTAATCAGGAACCGTGGGTACATGGCGGTCACCAGAAAATACAACATCCAATGATACTGATCCAACACGACTATCAGGATGTAAATGTTTAGACTGTGTTATCCCGAGAACAGTGATCACTCACAGGCTTTCGAGTCAGTGAATGCTGTCAGAGTGGCCAGTAAGCCGGCAACGGCAGTCCGACTCATAATTTGACGATCACTAAAGAACGGGTTTATGCCGATTGTCCCTTTACCCATATGAACTAGGCCTTGCGCTATCCGCACCATGAACAAGCAATCGGCTTCTTTGTGGTAGTAACCTGCCAACTGCCGAAGCATTTGGGCCAATCGCGCATTATTTGATCCAGCACCGACAAGGCCCATTGCAAAGATAGCATTGATTGCAACCTGCAAGTCGTTGTCGTGACTGTACTTGGATAGCGTGTCTAAAATGCCTAGCTGAGGGTTGGAGGCGCTCAGTAGGCCCAGTGCGAGCGGGACGGTTTTTCTGATTACGGGATCGCCATAATGCATCTGCAAGAAGTAATTCATAATTGTTATCGGGTGATATGCAGAGACGTACCAAGTGATTGAACTGCCGTAATGACATCTCTGCACCTACATCCTCACCCATCGCAACGAGAGCAATGCCAATGACAGCGAATGCTTGGAAAGTGTCATCTTCTTTCTCCTTGTCAATGTGGTCATTGCAGTAGTGAAGCAGGCTCTGCACTTTCAGGACATTACTGGTTCCCGCAAATGAACAAATATCTACTAAGATCTGAGCCTGTTTCGAAAGCGGGTGTGGTATTGCTTTCAAAGTTTCGATAGTAGCGTCCGAAGCATCTTGTCGACCTGGATAAGAAACTTCGGGGTCAGAATGCGATGTGTCAGGTTAATAGAGGGAAGATCACCTAAGAAGAGAAGGGCCAGCCCAAGGGCCATGAACCGGGCCCATTTTTCGTTCAGTTGAGAGTCCTCCCGCTCCATGAGCGTCTGTAGGATCGTGCTGGTGACCTCGTAATTGCAGCTCCCGACACCAATAAAGCCTAACGCGAGTGCGGCAAGAGAGGCAATCTCCATAGATACATTTTCGTCTGCTACATGTGGAAGCAGTAACGAAATCAAGTCTTCTCGATGAGAGCCCGCATAGGCCAAGCCGAGACTGACCATCGAGGATTAGGTTTATGCTCATATCGTGTTCAGTGAAAGCCACCTACCCTATGATAGCACTTGTTTTAAGGGGGACACTTTTATTTCCAACATAATCCCCCAAGAGCGCCAAAGCAGCATCAGCCTCTGTTCGTACCCCAGAGTTCAATATACCAGTCGCTAATAGTGCACCAGCCTTGACCACAAGTTAGACAGGGGGCCGTGCAGTCGGACTATATGTAACGATGTACCTTAATATGCTCCTCCGATGAATATGTATATTTGTCGACATGGCTTAGACCGACATCTGTATCCCAAAGCAGACTAAGACCAAGGCTTGCTGCAGCGCTCATCATGCCTCAAGAACACACATGAGAATGCAGTTGGGAGAGGAGAAGGTTGAGGGCGTACCATGATCCTTGTTTTTGTAGATCCAACTGTTGCCTTCTTCTGCTTCAACCATAAGTTTGTCATTTCCAAAACCTGCATTGACGAAAGCATTGACAAATGTCCCAGCAAGGTTGCCGCGAGCCGAATCTACCGTGGTTGCCGTTCCTTTCATAATCTCGTCGGCAAGGCAGAAGGGTAATAAAAGAGACACCACTTACGGACATTCTCCAGGTGTGACTTGTAGATATCTTCGAGCGATTTGGGTTCAGTAACGCCGAGCTCCCTCCCGTATTCACGGAAATGTATTGATAGTTGAGTGTTGCTCAGGCATTCAATGAGGTCTTCGGCGAGATCCTCGGGTTCATCTTCCGTATTCTGGGGTTGAATCCATTCAAGTGGAATCTGTGCGCGGGCTAGAAGGAAAGCAAGTTGTCGCTTCATTTGTCTGTGATACAAAAATTAGTTAAGAAACTAGAAATAGCAGATAATTTGCTGCTTCGCTGTCAGAACTTACGGATTTGCTGGAGAACGAAAATCCTTCTCCACAAGCTCCTGATCACCCAACCTTATGGCAATGGCCAGAGCGTCGGGGACTTTATGGTATTTGATATATACATCATGAGCCGTCCGAAGAAAAGCAACATCATCAGGTGGAGGCAAGAAGTTGACGCAACTTCGGGCTTCGCGTCAATGTCTGAGAAGGAGAATACAAGCAAAACCTCACCTGAGCATATAAGCGCAAACTCGTGCATATGTGTCTGCGTTCACCAACTCGCTGACTTTATTCACACTCTCTAATTCTTCCAAAAGGTCTACAGCATCCGCTTCTGCGTTATGTCCAATTAAGAATTTTGCACATTCAATGCCAAGATCGAGAAGCCCAGCGGTGTCTTGTCCATCCTCCGAGCGAATAGCGAATTCGGAACCAAGCTCAGCGGAGAGATGACGTATGTATTCGTGACCCCAGGAGCCAGGTTCGGAGGGTGCTTGAGAAGCGGAAGCGGAGAGGAGACGATAATGGAGGGTTCCGCGAGGTTGAGTATCAGAATATGTCATGGCAAGAACACTGAGAATATCTGCAAATAGGCTCTACGGTGGGATGAATAGAGTGAGCATAATCGTTAGCAATAGCCGTTATACCTTGTCTTCAGATGAGGGCCATTGCTCGTGTAATGCTTGCAGGTCAGGATAGTGCGGTCTTAAGAACTTCAACGGTTTCGGAACAGAAGTCATGGAGGAGGTGGACGTTCGTATAAGGGTTCGGAGAGTTTCGAGTGCCGGGCGGTGTAGGGCAGTGGCAGGTTCCTAAGAATGCAAGCAAACGTGCTGGATGAGCTGGGAGAGTATGAAGGTCACGCGTTACCTACTTTTAACCGTTCAACTAACATTTCCAACTCATTTTTGAGCTGTTGGTCTTCTTCTGACTGTTGCAAGAATTTAGTCGATATTCAGTGGCGCCCCGAGCCAGTCACTGACCAGCTCCTCGCCCTCCTGTGGCTTCGCGGTATCCTTAGATTCTTCTACTCCCTTTCCTTTTCCATCCTCCACTTCCTTCTTTTTCTTTGGATCTTCGGAGGTAACTGGGGCCACTGGTAAAGTTGGTGCAGGCATGGTCAAGAAGAACGCGTTACGCGCTGACGCGTCCCATTAAGCGCCTGTCTGATGTTTCATGCCTCGTCCACTCCGTATCGCGATATGTCAATTTGCCTCAGAGCCGCCGACCACAGCCTCGGTATCAAACAACTTTGCAAAGCTTGAGGGTTTCGTTTCTTCTGCTGCTTCCCAGCAAGCGGATCTAATTGTCTTTCCGGAGTACTTTTTGACGGGTGAGTGGTCATGCGAGTATTGCTCTCATCAACTGTTCCCGTTTTAGGCGTAATCGCGGAGCACCTGCATCTTGCTTCGGATGAGGGACATTGGTTAGAAGAATTAAAGACATTGGCTCAACAATACAAGATTGATATTGTTGCTGGAACAATTGTCGAGAAGAGCCCGCAAAACTCTGCACATCTTTTTAATACGTACGCATATGATTGCTGTTGCCCGCCGAAGCTTCATTTGATGTGCCATACAGTGCACGATATATAGATAAACATGGACAGGTCTTGGGTGAATATCGAAAAAAACATCTTTGGTAACTAGTCGGCCGCTTCGGTGTAATGTCTGCCTGTTTGTGACTCGGACCGAACGTTGCACAGGCATCCGTGCGTGAACGTATCATTTATATCTCATTCATCCATGTCATCTTTTTTGATATTAGAGAGAAGGTACGTACATTCGATGACTCGTGGCATCATCGATTCCAAAGGTCTCCCAGGAATATCTACAAGGTGATCTAGAGGAGCACCAAGTTTTCGAGACAGACTTGTTCAAAGCAGGACTGCTCATCTGTTCGTGGTCCATATGCATATTATGCATGTAATTGAGCATTGTTTCTGCAGGCTGGGACATGGCCTGGCCAGAAGCCTTCCGCACGCTCCTACGGAAAGGCGTAGAGGTGGTAATCGTCCCTACGTGTTGGGTATTCGATGATGTCGGTGAAGTCGGCCAGCAACATGACCCAGAGTACGCTATGTCCATATGATTTCTTTTGATTTTATAACACAAACCACTCGAAGGGGAAAAGGGGAAATTTCATGGTTGGATAGCCTTATGGTAAACCGTGCATATGAAAACGAATGCTGCGTTGTTTTTGTCAAGTTCGTCTCGCCCTTCACGCTTCTGGCCACAGCATAATTTCTCTTCTTTCAGTTGTGGGGGACCCCGGGACCTCGGATTCTTGGGTCGTTCTGGAGTAGCCGTGCCTTTCAAAGGTGCTGTCACTCGGATCGAGTCATCTGAGGAAGAGATGAGAGTGGTTGAGATAGACCTGGAAATCCTTAAAGTTTGTCGCAACTGACTATAGGCTTTCCATGGCTGACTTCCTCTTTGACAGGATGCTAGGTCTGTATACAAGATCAGAGAGGATCTGGATGTCAAACTGCAGCTAGGCATAATATAATCTATCGAGTTCAAGTAGTTGGAGGCGCTACTACATCTAGGATCAACCCCTTACTCCTCGAGTTCCTTTTCCACAACATCTTCTGGGGATATCTCCTGTAAATTGCCAATCGGTCCACGGAATGTCTTGCGTTTATACAAATAGTAGGCAGTAGCACATATGAAGTAGGCACCCAACTAATAAAAGCAAGGTAAGCACGTCTAAGAGCGATAAGTAAACCAACGGAACGAACCATGGCTGAAGCTAATAATTTGAGGTCATCAGCATAGAGTCACCAGCCAACATGGTTGGCGAACGGTGCGTACCGTAGTTCATATTGTTCCCAGTGACGGGCTGGAAGTTTGGGAAGAGAAAAAGAACAGAAGTGAAGACCACCCAGATAACACTTATCCAGCCAAGGGGTGCCGACCAACGGCCCAGAGAGAAAGGGCCAGGTTCAAATCTTTGCCGACCTCCAGTATTCAAAAGGAGGGTTGGTATACCGTATGAAAGATACAATCCAACTTTAATGATATCAGTATGTTGCAGTTGGAAGCAGCAGAGTACCCACTTGTTCCTACGGAAGTGAATGCGAAGAAAACAGTCTCAGCACCTTATAACAAATCCCACGTCATTGTGGTGTGATTGTGGGAGGAGTTATGAGCGCACCTAGTGCCACAAGAACTAGGACTGGATAATAAACTATGAACAGGGAATTTTTCAAAACGGGAATAAGTAAAGCTTACCGAACTGAATGGTGATGCAGAACAAGATAGCATAAAGGGGGACCTTGCTCTTGGGATTGACTCGTTTGAGCTAGGTTGAAGTTTAACGGAGTGAATAGCATGAGAAGACGGTATAAACGGTGCGCACGTAGTGTCCAAATGGAAGCGCTCCGTCACGGGAGAACGACCAGCACATTCGAGAGTTTGCAGTGACAGATGCTAACCCAGCCAGGTATTGCATCACGACAAGCAAGAAAAGTAGACCCAGAGCGCCGCTTTTCCCCGCGGAATCGAGGAAAATCTGAGCTATAACGGTCGCTGAGTAGAAAGTCTCATGAAGCTTATTTTTACGCACCCACTGGTTCTCCCGTAGGGGATGCGAGAACGGTGTTGATGTCACCAACACAAAAGAGCAGGGCAATGAGAAACACCAGTCCTACGACACCGGCGGAAGCCACAGAAAACACCATGCCCCGCGGTGTGCTTGTTGCCGCGTTAGCAGTCTCTTCTGAAAGGTGGCCCGCAGCATCAAAGCCAGTGAGGGTGTAACAGCTGATCACAACCACAGTAAACCATAGAGTAAACAACACGGTATGAACAAGCAGTGAAGATAAACATGTCATTACCTTTGGAGCAGACCGAGCAGCCACGCGAAACCGTCGGAGCTCCAGCCAGTTTCCTGCAGAGACGTAAGCTTAATAATCGATCAACTCAAATTACGAACATTAGTGAATCCTCCGAATACAACTAGCAAGCCGTTAAGCGAAAACTGCATCAATAAGATAAAAATACTACTTACAAGAAGCGTCATTTTTATGTTCTGTCTTAACGAGAAGGACTATAATGATAATGATTGTGCCAAATGCGATGCAAAACACATCGGCCTGGTACAATTTGAGTTGCCAGTTAATTTGAAGAGTTGAGAGCTACACTACCTGATTTGCATAATGTAGTGTCCGCCCACCGAAGCAATTGATTCCTGCGTGGCTCAGAAGCACGAGCCAATAGACAGCAATTTTGTGGATTGTTGCAGGAACATAAGCGCCATCCGTATTGATAACTTGACGGAGGATCAGTTTGCTAGCAACGCACTACTGAACTGGACGTGCACGTACCCGCCATGGCAAGAATAAGCAATGCACCTGGTATAAGAGCTAATGAAATATCCTGGAATCAAGATATACAAGCAACTAACAAGAAAAGTCGATTGCAGCTGTTATAGCAAGCTGTCCCACCTGCAATGGAAGGCATTCAGTACAGTTCGATTAGGGCCAGCGGAACAGAGTTGACCAAGTTAATCCATCCTTGTATAATAGCATTAACATTGGGATCAATTATGGTTTATTGTAATGCGTTACCTGTGAAAAAACATATGACATTACGATATTTTGGAGGAGCGAGTTGAGCTGAATAGCTGCGAAGAATTCAGGAAGACGTTGGTCAAAACACGGCCGTAACAAACTTGTAAAGTGCACCAGCGAGAGGGTATGCAGAGGCTATTTCCCCCATAGTCGCTACGAAACCAGACGAGTAAAATTTCAAGCATAGGGAAGAAAAAATCGCGGATATTCAAACCTGCAATACACAATGCCTTTTATAACAGTATGAAAGTTGTCACTGAGATGAAGTAAATACTAGATCTAAGACCAACCATTATTGAAGAAAGAATCCAGCCATATCTGGCCTAAGTGTTAGGTAGATCATCATATGGTTCACCTCCTTTCTTACTCACATGATAGATACCGGACCACCACTGGCTAGTCCATTTGCCAGAGTTACTCCGATACCTGGACTGTGAAATCATTGTACGGCACGCAGAACCACTGACAGAATATTTTTATTTACGTGACGGCGATGACAGCGAGACATATGCCCTGTAGTCACAACATATGTTAATGACTGCGGATTGTTTATGCTGGGTTTGACTCACCACGCTGGACAAAAGGGAGAAGTTACGCTTTAACTCTGCCTCGTAGGGGAGTAAGCAACTCGTTAGGAGCATGCATCAAGGATATAGATACCTTGTATCCTAACTGCGCCAGACGTTCATCGTCTGTGAGCACCTTTTGAGGGCTGAACGATTCTGTCCGTTGAGTTGGTGATGCCATGGGACGATGTCGCGCTTGCTCCTGGCTCCATGATATATAACTTTGCGACCCCACTGCGCGCCTACGCCTACAAACTGTCGGACGCCCTGAATTGTGGGATTGGCCCACAAGCTTTCACCGGTAGTATCTGTTCCCACTGTCGGTCGGAGGTCGCGAACAAGACACTTTTATGCATGTCCTAACTACATACTTCAATTGTTCCGCTCCGTTCCAATGTGGGGTTTCTCCATCTTCATGTCTAATCTAGGTTGGTGGACATCATCGAAGGAATGTCGGAGTGACCAATTAATGGTCTCCGCGAGCGCCAGTCTTGTCACAGGTGTTCTTGACGTCGAGTTCCAATATTCTACCATGTCCTCCAAACGCAAATGGGATCAGCAGGCGGCCCCTGACTCCAGGGATGGCGAGTCCCCTGCAAAAATTTCGAAAACTGATGAAAGCACCGGCAAGAGCGCGACCGAGGCCGCCGCTGCCGCTGCCGCGATTGCTGCCAAAATCGCCGCACAGTTTGCTGGTCCTTCTTCAGGTTCACTCGTTGGAAGCGGCTCACTCAATGGGGACACTAGGGATCCCCATGACGCTGAATTCACCCATGATATCGAAATCAATGATGTTCGAAATCGGTACATGCTCACCAAAGGAGGAACGCAGCTACAGGTTCGTCGATGAATCTTTCTATTATTGTGCGTAGTTTCACGCCTTGTTTGGGCAGATTCATGATGAAACTGGTGCATCGGTGACCACGAAGGGAGTCTGGTATCCAGACAAGTCTAAGGCGACAGAGAAAGATCCTCCACTTTATCTTCATATATCAGCTACAACCAAGGAAATTATGGATAGAGCAATCGAAAAAGTTAACGAGCTCATTGCAATTGACATGGGATCGTTGGTGGAGGAGAAAAAAGGCGATCGTCGTGAACGCGTATGTTACAACTCAACCTTTAGCTTATGCGGATGGGGCGACTTATAGTGTTTATAGCGTAAATGGCCCGAGGAGAAAATACCCGTTGGCCTGGAGACACTTCGAAACTTCAATGTCCGGGCCAAGGTGGTTGGGCCTGCAGTAAGTCAGAATACTCATAATCGAATGCATTTAACGCTCGTCTGTACCAGGGCATGTTTGTGAAACATATACAACAAGAGACTGGCACTCGAGTCCAAATTAAAGGGATTGGTTCAGGATTTGTCGACTCAGAGACGGGTAGAGAATCAGACGAGCCCATGCATATTCATATCACGTCCGTATGATGGCAGAAGGATGGTTTTGTGCTGACTTTAAGTTCAGGGGTCCTGATGAATTACAGCTTGCTCGAGCAAAAAATTTGACCGAGGACCTCTTGGAGGTGGTTCGAGCGGAACACGCTAAGGCGAGGGCTCTCCTTCAACAGCAACAAATGGAGTTGCATCAGGCGCAGATGCAATATGCTGCTTACAGCACGTACGGGGTAGGGTCTAGAATACTTGCTTCAATGTATGGTACTGACCATGCAGATAACAGGGATATGCGCCGCCACCTCCATCCGACGCGCCGCCGCCACCTCCAAATGATGCGCCGCCACCACCTCCACCTGATGGCTCCCAACCACCCCCACCTTCAGGCGCACCGTCAGATCATTCAATGCCCCCAAACCATGCTTCGGCGCCGAGTCAACAAGGCAACGAGGACGCTTATGCTGCATACTGGTTTGTCTATCTGATCGCAGCTTGTCGCTTTCTGAATATACTCCAAATACTCAAAGGGCCGCGTATGGATATGATGTCAATTCACCGGAGTTTAAGAAATGGCAAGCAGAACAACAACAACAATACGCCCAGTACGTCACAATCATACTGATCTGATCCTGTCATAATAGTAATTTGTGAACAGATATTATGCTTCGCAAGGATATGCTGCTAATGCTCCAAGTAGCGGGGATGGACCCGCACCACCACCTGCTACTGGAGCGCCGCCGCCGCCGCCACCCTCGGATGCATAACTATTGTGACTGCCGTTGTTCCTATATTTGAAGGGTGAATTTACTGGGAGTTGTTTACCTGAAAACACAATCGTTTATTAGTTTACCGGTATCCCACTGAGCTATAACCGCACCCACTCCGATTTCAAACGACTTTTGAATAATGTAAATTACTTACATTATGTCCCCTTGATTCTTATCCAAACTCATTTCCCAAGCAAGGGCTCCGCCGCCCCTAGCGGCCTCTAGTGGTCCCTATCGCTGGCGACAGAGGGGAATTCGAGCGGAGTCTAAAGCTATTCCGCCGTCACTGACAACATGCAGTCAACAACCAGTTTCGCCCGCCTCCAGCAGGAGGGTAGCTGTCTGCGCGATGAAGATGTACAAGGCGCATACCTAGATCACAAAAATTGGTGAGCGCGATTTGGTCGAATACTCAAATAGCTGACACTCGGTCCTAGTCTTGTGAACGCCATTGACTGTACCAAATCGATTCTGAACGATGTCCGCGAGTTCAATAAGAACTCGTGGATCGTCAGATACCCCCAGATGCAACCTAATGATAGGTTGATAGACCGTTCCGTGTCCTTCGCGGATGATGCGGCGACCATGGATGTCGTCAACAAGCCCACTTCGCAGGACCAATTATCTGACTTCCTTGTTCTCCGCCTGGATCTTAACCTCGGCCCCCACGGTTCCTCAACCGGCCCAGCGCCCCTCGTATCGCAACTTGAAAAATCTTCTATAGCAACCCTTTTGGATGAACGTATCGGGGCTTCCATGAAGCATATCGACAAGTTGCGTTTCCGAATAGAGGACACATCGTCGAAGGTCCTCGTCACGGGTGATCTTAACGCGGGAAAGTCTACGTTTGTCAATGCGCTCCTTCGCAGGCCTGTCATGCCTGTTGATCAACAACCATGTACCTCATTGTTTTGCGAGGTTCACGATGCCGCCGAGAATAACGGTGTCGAGGAACTGCATATTATAAAAGACGGCGCCGCGTACGACATCAAAGATTACGCTACATACACCCGAGCCTCTCTTTCTGAGCTTGAGTCCATCTGCGGCGAGAATGAGAACGTACAACAGGTGGTCAGGCTATTTGTTGCAGACGCTCGCCGGCCGACCGAATCATTGCTCCACAACGGTGTCGTTGACATTGCGCTCATCGATGCGCCAGGCCTCAATCGCGACAGTTTGAAGACAACTGCGCTCTTCGCTCGCCAAGAGGAGATCGACATCGTCGTGTTTGTGGTATCTGCCGAAAATCATTTCACTCTATCCGCCAAGGAGTTCCTTCGGAACGCCAGCAACGAAAAGGCATACCTGTTCATCGTCGTCAATCGCTTTGATCAAATAAGAGATAAAGAGAAGTGCAAGCGTCTTGTGCTGGAACAGATCAAGCAGCTCAGCCCACGCACATACGACAATGCTAAAGATCTTATTCATTTCGTAGATTCATCATCGTCCCAGCTTCCTGCATCGACCAATGCCACCTTCGACGACCTTGAATCATCTCTTCGCTCATTCGTGCTCGTCAAGCGCGCCAAATCGAAACTTCACCCTGCCTCCACTTATTTATGCCATCTCCTTTCTGATGTTGATCTTTTGGCTAGCACCAACGCTGTGGTCGCTCAAACCGAGCTTGATCAGGCCCAAGATAACCTGAACAAGGCCCGGCCGGTCTTAGAGATGATGAAGCAAGGAAGGGAAATTTTCGAAGATAATCTAGAAGCTGTTGAAGAGGGCGGCGCCACGGAGGCAGGTAGAAGGACTCGAGAAGTCCTTGATGCTGCTCTGGAAAACGTTGGCCACGGAGAGCCTGGCGTCGACAATGCCATAACAATGCCGACATATCCCGGCCTGTTTGGATTCTGGGAATACACGCGTGATGTGCGCAAGGCGCTCCTTACAAGTCTGGACATGGCCGTTAGCCTTGCTCAGAACGATGCCCGTGCTACGACTTGCAAAAGCATCAAACACATAGCAGCCTTGGGTGAGGCTCACCTCCCTGAGGGTGTTGAACGGTCCAAACGTGTCTTCATGCCCGAGCGAATGTTTTCACCGAAGACGAGCGGGAGGTTAAGCACAGGCCGTAGCACTGTCGTCGCTGGTGGTTTCCATGGGCTTGGCATTGGTCTTGCGCAGCGCTCAGACCTCCTCGAAGTCACATTCTTCGACGTGTTGGATGTGCGCCATCACTTTTCAGCACACTTTGGGGACGGAAATTTCTCACATCACTCTGGCAAAACTGACACCGAAGACGACTCACAGGCAACGGCATTAAGCATCGTCTCTGTCGGCGTGGGCGCTCTGACGATGGTGGGTGGCAAGACACTCGGCGCGCGCGGCATCATCGAGGGTATCGTGCGCATCGCTGATTTCTTCGGGAACGAAACTGCACGCAAATGGGCAGCGCCCGTCATCGGAGTGTTCACCATTAGTCTGGCCGCGTATTTTATTCTTGAGCTACCCACTTCAATTCCGCGCACGGTGGGCCGCCGCATTCGCGCATCGCTTGTGCGTCCGACAGAGGGAATATCAGAAGAGACGATGTTTGTGAACTCGCATGCAATTCGAGTGACGCGTGAAACGCGTAAGGTCCTGAGACTGGCCTCGTGGGATCTGAAGGAGCGATTCAGGGCCGCAATGGACGAGCGGGAAAAGGAAGTCAAAGGAGCGGAAGAGCAGGAGAAGAAGGCTGCAAAGGCGTTTGAGTGGTTCACGGATGTGAAAAGGAGGACTGGGGAGGCGAGAGCCATTGCCGGCTTGAGCTCAAGTTGAACGCAGTGGAGATCGGCAAGGATGCAACAAACCTGCAGGTTATTAATATTCATCTTATTCTATATCGCCTTCGAATTCGTTATGTCCGCACGGCTCAACATGATCACGATCTTTATTACTCTAAACACACTCGTTTGCCTTTATCTTTTAATGCCTTGTTTTACAAAGTCAAGTATACGTAGTAGAGACACGGATGTTGTGTATGAACGTTCATAAAAGCCATGGTGGTCGCCAGAGTCCTATTTTTGGGAGATAGCCCATTACATATACATATATACCTAGTCCATTTCACCCCGGGCCCCTTAATTATTTGATGTTAGATGTTCGTGGTCAATTGTAAAGTGACTTCAAGTTGAGACGATTGTCGCTATGGTTGCTCACGCTCTCCATTCATCGTGCCCGGCGATGGTCTTTGCACCACAAAGTCAAAAGAACTCGAAGAGTTCATATGGGTCGAATTCTGGGCCTGGAACCGCGGTGGTGTGTGGAAGGTGGTTCCGGACTTTAACTCAGATGTCACTCGAGACGGTGCTGCCCCGGTCGAACCGATGGGCTCCTCTTGAGCCGGTAGATTGCGCAGGGAGAAATTTGGGTCATAAGAAGGGAGTAAGGGCGGCGAAAGTGCAGTATTTGCATGGGATTTGAAGTTAGGTGGTCGAGTTTGTGAGCGAAAGGAAGGGTGGCGAGGTAAAGAAGGAGAAGACGCCGCTGGAATACTCGAGCTGTGATTGTGCGTTGGAAAATTGGAGCTTTGTTGAGGCGACGGTCGTTGAATGGGCGGTACCCAATTGCGAACATTCCATGGCCCGTTGATGTCTTCGAAATCGTGCTGAATATCCTCATACTCTGGTGTTGTCCGTTGCATTTCCTCGATCTCTCTTTGCAGACCCCGCAGTTTCTCCTCCAAATGAGGAACCACTTCCTTCTCCAATTTCTCCTTCTTGCTTGTTACCTTCTCCAGCTTCGCACACACGCCCGTCAACTCGCCATGTAGTTCGTTCAATAACTTCTTGTCCTTCTGGATCACCATGTCGAGCTCTGCACACTTCCTATCGGTCTCCCCCTTCACCTTATTATGTACTGCTTGAGCTTCCCTTGCTCGTTCGTCCAATCCTGGTAACGTCTCTTCGATGTCTCTAACCATCTTCTCTATGTCGTATGCAGCTGCACTCGCCTGTTTCACTGCCTCTTGCAACGCAAGAACCTTCTGACGACTCCGATGCTCGCCCGAGGCGTGCTTTTCCGATGCCCGTTTGAGGGTCTCAATTTCACTTTTGAGCGCCGTCTCCGTTCGCTGGGATTCACGCCGCGCGAGCTTGAGCTGCGATGTGAGTTCGTCGCGCTCCACAGTGAGAAGGGCAAGCTGTTTCCGTAGCTGTGTAGCTCTTTCTTCCGGAGTAATTGGGCGAGGAGGGGACGAACGTATCGGAGTTGTGGGTGGTGTTAGGGTAGAAGGTGACACTGCAGACTCTGGAACATGAGTGGTTCCATTCGCTATGGGAAGATTTGACGTAGCTTGATCGCCTAACGTTGGTGATGAGCTATCAACTATATGCGGTTCATGGGACACCGCACCTGGTCCTGGCTGAGTTGTTATATCCTCTGAGATTGTGTCATCTGAGGCTACAATGCCCAATCCAATTTCATACTTCTTGCGTGGCAGAAGACCATATACGATCACGATGGCCTCTTCCTCGTCCTCATCAACATGTACGACAACCCTCTGCCAATGGTTGCCGTTGACCTTGACAGCAAGGCCTCGGCCCAGTGCATCTGAGATTGTGGGCATCCTGCCTATATCCTCCTCCTCATCAGAATCCACGCCCATCGCCGCAAGCGCTTCGCTCCGCGAGGCTCCCATCGAAGACTTGAGAATGAATGTTACTGACACAGATGTGACCTCCCTGACTTGTAGAGAAATACGTCGAGACCATGGCCGAATCGCATGCCATTCGGAGTCTAGTTCTTGGGCCATTTGAAGGAACGTAGCTGACTTTCAAAATTACAGAACACACACTCAGGCTGTACAAAACAAAAGTACGGGCAACTTCGTGCAAACATTCAAGGGATCACAGTTCCTGCCCTTGTTGCCTTTGCAGCCTCGCTCTGTGCTTCGTTTCGCAAATACCTCCCATATATTGGCTCATAATGCTGCGAGTCGGACGTTGTTTTCTTGAATGCCTCCAGGCTACGCACGTGCTCTGCCCAAGCTATACGTCCACTTGCTCAGAAAAACCACGAATACATGCAGTGACTAGACAAACAGACTGACCCTGAAACTTGGGATCCGTCTCAGAGAGCGAAAACCCTCGATATTTCTCCACGATATGAAATCTCCCAACCCAAGGCAGGAGTGCCAAATCCGCTAACGAGAGCTCAGAACCTGCGAATAACGGACCCTGGCCCACAAATCGCGCAGCAAAACCGTTGAGAGCGTCGTACACAGCTTTTCATACGGATATTAGTGAGTAAAGTCACAACCGTAACCGCAAATGATCAAACACCTTGTAACGCCACCTCCTGGCCCGCCTTATCCTGTGACTGCAACAGCTTGAAGAAGTTTGGCAAAAAGTACTTAGTGACATGGTCGATGGCAAGTCGGACCTGAGCACGGCTGTAAGGATCACGCGGCAGGAGTGGTTTCGTGTCGGGGAAGGCTGTCATGCGTGACCCGAGATTCTGTAAGCCAAAGACCAACAAGAATGGTAGGTATAGAGTCACACACCATCTTCAAGAAACTCATTAATCACGAGCGATTCGTGGATTGGACGACCCTTGTATACGACTGCGGGAACAAGGCCCTTTGGCGAGATTCTCAAGAATTCTTTATCCTATCCGCAATTGCAAGATCAGTTCTCATTATGGCAGCATGGGGAAGGTTACGACCTTGTGATACGGATTCTCCTCCTTATATTCTGGGAGTGCAACAATCAAACGAATGTTATCAATAAAATGGGTATGGGAGCTCATACTACTCACGATATGGGACTCCCTTCTCCTCTAACGCAATCCAAGTGCGCTGCACAAACGGACAGAACCACCCTGAAACATATCGACATTTATGTGGCCCAAGCTGAACTTAAATCTCACCAGCATAAAATACAAGATCTTCCTCCTTCTGGTGCTGCCTTACAGTCTCTAATGCGTTCCCCGTAGCAGACGGGTATATATCTGCGTCCGGAATAGCCATAAAGATACAAACTACGGGTGGGCTGAGGAACACACGCCCTGGCCACGGAGAGAGTGAGATTATATACCCTCTTATAAACTATGCCTGCCCCTTCAAATGACGTCATCGCTTATCTTGGTGGGAGCCATTTCCATAAACCCAATAAACACCTCGCGTACAATACTTTCGGCTCACCTACGGAGCCTCACGCAGATCACTGACCTTAGGCATCCCTTGCAAGGGCACATTATACCTGAAGGAATTTCCTGCACGGAGAGCATCGAAAGCGTCGCCTCATTATGTCTTACGCAGCGAAACGTAGACAAGCGAAGGCTTCTGTGAATCTGTGTCAGTGCGTGGAATGCCGAGAATAAGGACGCAACGCACTACTCACAATTATCCCTCATAAACATCATCACCTCTCACGAATATCGGGGCACAAACATCATCCCTGCGTAGCGGACACACGTTATCCAGCGCCAGTCTACTTTACATTGTAAACACAATTTGAGCTCGTATCGGTTCGCCACTCAAGCACCTCACTCGCACCCTCCATCAGTATGGATTGCTCTACCGGCGCAATAGTTCCACCCTGCAGCGCATACCCAAGGTCCCGGTCCTATGCACTTCCAACAGCGTTGCCCGCACTCCGGATCGACGTAGCGACCTACCATTAGATGCCGGTGGACTTGAGGATATCTACCCACGATGTCCTATTACATTAAACTTGCGCAGGTTGTCCAGAAACAATTTGCACTCAATAGCTTTCACGAGTGAAGCCTATCCTTCTGTTGAAGGGCGGCGAAGCTGTGTCTCCCCGCTGCACAGTTCTCAGTTGACAACACTCCCGAATAGAAGAGTCTAACGCCTTTCACTGGGTTCTTCGGGAAAGCCTTCAACCTCCTTGAACTCGGAGATGGTCACGAGTCTTCTTTTTGCAAGACTCGTGAACACAGTTCTTAGTAAACGGAATTCCTGCGAATTCCAATAAGTAGTGAAGCAGAACAGCCGCGAAATGCGAGAACGCTTTCTTCTTTCAATTTTACTCAAGGATGTCACGTCTGGTTTTCACGAAATTGGCAGGACTGCTTGCCTTACTAGGACGGTTCCAGACACAGCGTGTTTCTTCGCAAGCGATTCCTCTTCCAGCACAGACGGTCGTATGTATACCAGTGCTATAAAATTCTACTGGAATTCATACCATACTGTGCCAGTTAATTGACGTTCCTGGGCTCGCCGTCCTTGGTGCCAATGGGACATTTCGGAATGTTACGACACCATTCAACCCAACGAACCATACAACTCCAGTTTTTCAAGTCTGGGATTCTCAGTTTCTCGATATTTTGGGACCAAATCCATCAGTGCGTCTTATTTCGGAGCGTGATGGATTTGCTTTCGCACATGAGGTATGACATTTTTCGGTGTGATGAATCGCACTCAGTGTATTCTCAGGCTCCTATTTGGGATCCCGCAACAGACCAAGTGTTTTTTGCTAGTGGCAACGGAGTACATGTTTCGTCTGCACCAACATTCAGGGTTAATGGTGTCTCGTTAGGGTCCTCTGAGCATGAGTGACATCAACCATAACAATGAAGTCTTCGTGATCAACCTGAAAGACGTCAGAACTGGATTGGAGCCCCAGAACATCACGGCCATCACGGTATCGCAACTTCTCTTTATTGGTTTTGTTTATAGATCGGCGACGCTAGGTTCCCATTACTCCCGCCATACAAATGGTCAATGGTGGAACTCCTTATAAGGGTAACTTGTTATTCGTCTCAAACGGACGCGGAAGTTTGCCGCCAGGCATAAATCTCGTCAATCCGAACCCACCATTCAATTCAACAACCATCCTAGACAACATGCACGGCCGCCAGTTCAATTCTCTCGATGATGTAAAGGTCCATCCGAAGAGTGGCGAAATATTTTTTACAGATGTGTCGTGAGTGCACAAACTCGTATCGTATTATGAATTCAGGAAATAACCACCCCGTGATCAAGTTTCTCTTTTCTCCTTGGATTCAGGCCACCGCCCCTTGTGCGTATACACACATTCGCTTCTGGGAACGCTCACATATTCACTCGTTCGCATAGCTTCCCAACCAAGTGTACCGCTTCAACCCCCAGACAAGCGAAGTCGGTGTGGTGGCCGATGGTTTCGAACAACCCAATGGCATCGCGTTCTCGCCCGATGGCAGTGTGGCCTATATGTGGGCTGCGCGCCACAAGAGACTTTTCTTGTCTGACGTTCCTGTAGCACAGACACAGGCGCCTTGGGCGCAGGTAAATTCAACTCCACTAAAACCGCGACGGTGTATGTATTTTTCTCCATCTGCACGAACATGCCACATGGTGACTTTCAATCAGATATGTCTTTGACGTGGACGAGACGACGCAGATGTTGACCAACCGTCGAGTGCTTGCATGGGTAGACACTGGTATACCAGATGGTATACATGTGGATAGCAATGGCAATATATATACATCTTGCGCTGATGGCGTCCAGGTCTGTTTCCAGACACCGTTCGATTGCTATATTTCATTGACAATACGCAGGTGTTTGATCCCGCGGGTGTACTTCTAGGGAAGGTATTCCTTGGAATGAGCTCAGCCAATCATATCTTCGCCGGACAAGGGAGACTAGTCGTTCTTGCGGACACTAAGATTTTCTTAGTCGAGTTCGCTGCTGGACCGTCGTTTAGCGAATCATCACTATAGCGATGTTACATTGGATATCCTGCGAGAAATGTTATAAATATAAATTTCTTCAAAGGATCATAGTTGCACACAATCTACGAAGGAATTTCTTGGACGTCTGCGCCTATACATATTGCAATTGAGGTTAACTCTTCCAAAACTTACTGAGAAATCATCTAAACTGCTAGCGGGAACGTCCAGTTCAAGCATGAGAGTTTCGTGTCCACACCATTTTAGTTATCTACTAGTATATCCTCGGTACATCTACACGTACCATATATCGCTACAACACAGGTCCTCTGTTTATATTACCCAACACTATAATACTTCCGTCCGCCCTTATGCATGTCTACCAGCAGCCTTCGCACACTGCGCCACAATATCCCCCGGAATCTCCCATTGCGCCACCTTCGACGGCAAGCTATTAAACTGCATTAGCAGCCCCGCCTCGTTATGCCACACCAAATGGCAATGGAAAGTCCATAGGCCGGCTGTCGCGATTGATCAGGCAAAGGCGGGGGATGTCAGCCAAGGCGGGAAGCGATGCGCGAGAACGGGTGCAGCAACGCGCTGTGTAGGTATGGATGTACTCACGATTATCCGTTACGAACCGCAGTACCATCCACGAGTACCTGGGTATAAGCACCGTATCCCTACGCAGCAGATTCGTGTTGCTGAGCGCTTGTCCGATATAGCGTCCTCGCCCAGTACCCATACTACCAAAAGAAAAATTCAAAACGCAAGTCAGTCTGGTATATTATAGGGCGAAGACGGAACACGACGACAGCACTCACATCCATGGCCGATGCCCATGCAAATGGAAGGGGTGATCCCCATCATCGAGGTTGTCCTACAAACACGCACGCACAAGTAAATCATCTCGTCCTTCACCCAAAACAGAAACAAAGAACGCGAAAAGACACAACAAACGGGTCCCACTCACGACTCGAATGTCCACAACCTGAATCTCATCCTCGGTAACTATAAACTGGTCCCCAGGCGCAATACTCGCCCCGGCCGGCGCGTACCCCAAAGGATTCTTATGGACTTCCAGCAGCGTCGCCCGCTCCCTATGAAACTCCCAGCTCTATCAAAAAGCAAGACAATCAAAGAATAAGTAACATCCCAGCATGAAACACCACAAAATCGCGCCACATCAACTGAATAGCGAATGCAAATGAAACAAAGACGCACAGTGCGATTCATGAACCCCAAATAATAATCGTCAGACGTCTTCTGGAACGATACCATAATACGATGCGCACGCGTCGCCTCCGGCGCCACATCCCGCACGAGCGGGACAAGCACCGTTCTACCATCCACATCGGGCGCGTTAGTTCCCGAGCCAGGGTTGGGTGATGAGGGGTCGCCGGGAAGAGCTACTGCAGAGACATCTGCATATCTGCACCCGAGTAAGCCTACACAGCCCGCCGAAAGAACGCAACAACGCACCTCACAACGCCCCTTATATCCAAATTCTGCCCATACTGCGTATACTTGAACATATCACTCTGCAGCGTCGCGCGCATCCAGTACGTCCCGTTCCCGGTCGCGTTCGCGCGCACGAGGACAGAGTAGCGCTGTGCGACGGCGAGGGTGACGCTCGATACGGTGGTGGGCGTAAGGAGCGTGCCGTCTGCTTCGATGAGCGTGAGGGGGTGCGCGTCGATGGAGAAGCGAATGGAGGCGAAGGAGCCCGTGTTCGCGAGGCGGAGGCGGTAGCTGTGAAGGGAGGGCGTTAGTGGATTGGGAGCAAGTGTCGGACACGCGCATACGCTTTGTTGCGTTGGAATGTGAACTAAGGGAGTCCGTCAGTGCGCGAGTTTGTGCGCGACATGAGGTGCTCACGTTGGAATAGGCCCCGCCAGAGCCGTACTGTCCCAGGCCATTTATCGTCTACATACTCAGCCTCCACAACTAACCAACAAAAACACATCAAACACACGCACCCCTCCGTCCGGGACAGGCTCAAACCCTCTCTCCAGATCCGGAATCCCAGGCTACGAGAGAGAAACGCTAAGCATAACCAGACACAGACCAAACGCGACGCGACGCAACTCACCGCCAAATACTTCTTCAACAGCACCCCGCTCACATCATGGTACCAATCCGCCATCTGCACGACGAGCTCCTCGTCCCACGTTGGGAGGCCCAGTGGGTGCGCGACAGTAGGGTGGACGATGAGCGCGCCGGATACCCCGTCTGTGTATTGTGTAGAGTCTACGGTGTATGTGCGCGTGAGAGGCGTGAATGGTGAGACAATTGGGTACCTACAGTCTGGGTGGGACATAGACAGGCGAGAGGGGATGTATACTGTCAGTGCGAATGGTGTGGCTCAACGCGTGTACGTACGGGCACTGAAGACAGACGGCGTGAGCAAGGCGAGTAGAAACGTCGTAGCGAAAGGACGCACTGCCACCATGTAGTCCCCGAGAACTCGCCAAATGTGAAGCTAGAAGGGGCGGTGAGCAGAAGCGCGGGTGAGGTAAAGAAGAGAGGGAGAGAAAGAGCTACACACTTGTACGTCAACGACCCACCAGGTGGTATCCCACACTCTGTGATCCCAGCCGTACCATCGTAATAGTTCGTGCCGTTCTGGAACTACAGGGAGAGACATTGTACGTTCATTAGCGTAGGAGGGGAGATACTAATCAACCATCCTATGACAGCTATGTAGAGCTATTGGGTGCTATCAGCGCTTACATAGTGTTCATAGGATGGTTAATCTTTCCTGAAGTAGAAGAGCGAGACGTACGAGACCGTGCCAGTGTATACTCGTCCCTTCCTCGAGATCATTCCGCACATGCACGACGAGACGGTCCTCCTGGTTCGCTTCTATCGTCGGGCCAGGATATATACCTAGCGCAGCAGAAAGAACATCAGCACCTACCAATCAACCACACCACCACTGCCGCCACCACGCGGACGCGAAAACACAGCGCGCACCATTAACAACCAACATCCGCCTCTCAACCCCATCCACAGCACCCTGCACACTCCCCACCGTAAAATTATACACCCTCGTCCTGGGCCGCGTCTCCGCGTCTGCACGCCCCACCCCCCTCAGCACGAAAGCATCCTCCGTCTGGGGCTGCAGGAGCGGGAAGGCGGGCACGCGTGCGGGCGAGGGAGTGGTGTAGATGAGGGGGCCGGGGCGGGGGAGGCAGCCGAGGGCGAGGTAGGCGAGGGGAGTAAGGAGGGCGACGGTGAGGACGAGGACGAGGAGCGGCAGGGGCGGTCTGCGGGTGGGGACGGTCATGGACGAGGGATCATGGCACGCAGGAGTCTGTGGACGGAGGATCTAAAGACGAACGTGCATCCACCATTTTCGGCCGTCATTGCAGATCACAGGTAGATACCCATGTATATATAACACTTCCATGCTCTGATATGAACAGCTCTGGAGACGTCGACCGAGAGTGTCATGCCACTAGACTCGTAACCAGCCGGGTGAACATAGTCAAAGATATATTTGTGGCTCTCCTGGTCTTGAACCTGTCTACGTGCAATCACTGCGTCTTCCAGGATACATAACGACGCAGGTGAACGCGTCTCGCGCAACCCTCAGCCAAATCGCATATTAAAAAAATGAACTATCGTTATCAATGGCTAAATTACGACCCGTCCATTTTGTTGGATCGAGGTCAGCCATGCACATGATACACTAAAAACTAAAAGCAACAACAGTCCTCACCGCCCACCCCAGACTCCAAGATAACACTTAAAAAATATCTCACACTCAATGTCCGAATCAAATGACCAAAAGGACACCGAACAGCGCACAGCTGAGCATAGCCACACCGCTCAAGATGACCTCACGCGCTGCGCCTGACGGTTTGGGTGTAGTACTTGGCGAACTACTACCACCAGCGGGAGCAGTCCCTGAGGCCAACGGGCCAGAAGCTGGAACCGTCTCGTTGAGAGCAGTAAGATTGGCAGGCTGCGGCAACGTCGCCGCGGTAAGACTCAGGTTGAGACCAGGGCCCTGGAAGACGGAACCTCCTCCAGCACCGAGGGCGGTGATGTTCGGAGCGGCGAAGGGGACGTAGAGGTTGGGGTTGAGCGGACCGGGGGTGACTCCGGAGGAGTTGGTGAGCGGGATGGCGGAGCCGCTGATGTTGTTGTTCGTGTGGCCGACTTGTTTGGCGACAAGGGAGAAGACGTTGCTCATGATTCTGGAGGCGTGTGAGAAAGGCTGTACGAGGAGAGGGAAGAGTAAGTCGCTCACGGGCTGGTGTCACCACGGCCAAGAGAGCCGAGGCCCCAGTTGGCTTGGACGGTACTAAGGGCGGAATAGTGGGTGTAATAGGTGGAGTCTGTGGTGCCATGCATGCTCGCGGGTACGGCTCCGCCGGTGAGGACGTTAAAGACACGGTTAGTTTCACCATTGTCCTCGTCTTCGTCGAAGGTTATCGTGAAGAGGGTCCTGTTGTTGTTGAACCGTGTGTCGTTAAGCATGGGGAGGAGCCAGAACTCGACCCATTGTGCGGCAAAGTCGACGCCGGTGTCGTGGCCGTCGTTGACAAGGTTGGGGGTGATGAACAGCCATTGAGGGATGGCGGAGGCGTTGACGTCTGCGGCGAAGTCGTTGAAGTTGCGATGGCGGGCGAGACGGGAGGAGACGTTTGCGACTGAGTCGTAGACGATGGTCGGGCTGTGCTTGCGGACGTAGTACGTGTATGGAGGTGCGGAGGAGTTGAGGTAGTTCGGCTGGGTGAAGCTGGGAAGGCGGACGATTAGTGTTAGAGCAGAGAGAGTGGTGAAGGCATTACTTGAAGCCTTGGAAACCATCCGTCGGCATCGACTCCTGATACGACGCCCAAGAAATGTTTTTCGCTTCCAACAAGTCGACAATAGTGGAGATGCTAGAAAACAAATGTAAATACAATCTCCAGGAGTGTCGCGCTAGACGTACTTTTGAGGGATGTTGTACAGGTTGTCATCGCCCATACCCCAGTAGTCACCACCTGCGACAGCAGCATAGTTTGGCTCGGAAGGGTGAGTCAAAGAGAAGTAATTGTCGAGAAGAATGCCTCCTTCGGCGAGGGTACGGAAGGCGCCCTATTAAGGCTACTCAGTAGGTGTTCGACGAAGGGAACGAGAAATGGCTTACGGTGCTATTGGCCGACTCGAAGTTCGTGTTTTCGAACCAAACCTGGGGGATGTTAACACGTGCAGGTAAGGGGCGGCGAATAGCGCTAAAATACCTGGACGAAACGGTCAAAGACCTTCCCTGGGACGACAGGGGCCACCGAAAGAGAGCCATTCGTCAAGGCTCCCAAGTTGACGGACTGGATTAATGGCCCTGGCGAGGGAGGAGCAAAGGTTGGAGCCTGGAGAAGACGAATGAGGACGTGCAGGGAAAGGGGGAAGATGAACAATACCTGAGCAGCATAGACCAGTGGGAGGGACAAGAGGAGGGACCACATGATGCCTGGCAAGGGAGGGAGACGCGCATACGGAGCCTTTTATGGCGGAGGCGGCATGAAGCACATGCTAGGAACGCCAGAACGACTGTCAGAGCGTCGTTCCTGGATTAGCGGACCCAGTTGCTTGAAGCGAAGCAGATGGCACGTTTGCTGCAGCAGCCAGCGATCGGGTCTCAGTTCGATCACGTATGGTTCACACATCCATCATCAGTGGAATTGAAAACGAGAAATGAATTTGAATGTGAAGTGATGTTGCGCCGGGGTTTTCTGAGGACTGCATCCCGCAGGCCTGAGCGGTGGACTCGTTGGGCTATGGAGGCACAAATCAGAGGGTGCTGGCGAACGTCGAGCGAGCGTAAGAAGTACACCGGGTACCTACCGTCGATTCAGAAGGTGCCAACGCCACTCTCCACAGAGCACGTCTAAACATACCCAGCACACAATTTCACATGTCGCCAGCCGCCCGGTGTGTGCGCACCTTGATCTCCAACGCCCCCGCCAACCCGGTCGGCCGCATAAAAGGAGGAGTGGTCGCGCGACCAGAGCCAGGGAAAAGTCCATGGTTAGAGCAAACGTGCGCGGATGGGATGTGGGCGACGCTGACCTAATGCTATGGCAATAATGGCGTTTAGGGGGAGAAGACGAAGTGTGATGTGCTGGGAGTACGTATGTGCTGTGCTTGTGGGATTCCAGCACCGCGGGAAGACCAGTCATGGAGCTGCCATTTGCGCGGGAAAGGCGGTCCCACGCCAGAGATAGCATCGCAGGGGTATATTCTATGCATAGGTATGTTTAACCGCACCCGCTTAAACCGAAGACTAGGAAGGGGTAATAGTGTACCGCTTCGCTTCGGATCGCAGGCGGCGGGGAGGCGCTGAGGCGCGCCAAGGTATTCTTGGAGGTGCTACTAGCCATTACAAGCAACGATGGGCGAGTAAGTACTGGGACAGGATTGCTGCGCGCGCACGGAGCGATATCAATCCAAGTCGAGCGGCCACATCTACTTCCGAGTCGATGTCCGGCGTTCGCGGACTGTACAGGTACTTGTTGCACGATCGCACCGCGTCGGGGATCACTAGCACTATCACTGCTGGTCCGCTGGGCGTGATACGCATGCATGGGTACCTGCTTTCGTGGGACTTGGATGGTCGAGCTTGAGTCGGTACGTGTCAGGCTACAGCGATCGAGGGCCGAGGCAGGTCACGGTCACGAGGTTCGGAAGACTCTAGCGGCGAGCGAGCCAAGTACTCCTTCTCCTTCTCCCATCCGCAAAGGCCACCACCAGCGAAAGTGACAGATACCCCGCCCGGGCATGGGCATCTTCAACGGAGAAACGGAGAAACTAGTCGGCCGCATGCGTGTTTATGGACATGATGCGCAGATCGCCCGACGTCGTTGGATCCCGGACTGTGGCCGTATGTCCGTGGATGTACGGGGCCGTTGACTGGCGATCTTGAAGTCTTATTCGGGTGAGGGGCCGGGGATGGTCGTGAGCAGGTTCGCCGGACGATGATGATCAGTCAGGCTTTTAGGATGCACATACATATACGTCCGTACCTACGGGCAATCGTGATCGCTCGACGTTCGGTCTGGCTCGTCCGTGCGTGCGTGACGACGCGTCCCGAGGCGCAACGCGGGGCAGCACGACGCCGTGACGCAACACGACGCGTCCCGCGATGCAGCACGACGCGACGCGTCCCGTAACGCAACACGACGCCTCCAAAAGCCACCGACTCTACAACGCACGCTTCACCACCCCCGGGGGTTAATTCCAACATGAAATAGGTATAATCAACGAGTAGCTGTAATTACGCATACAGAACCACGACCCGCCTTGATATTTTGCGCAGGGTCACCCATCTACCTAAGCAACCATCCATTCATCTACCCTACCCTCCCTACCCTACCCACCTACATAAAGGTCTATAAAACGAAAACGGCGCCAACGACCGCACCAAAGACGGCAACGGCAGCCCCGCGCGCCACAAAGAGCCTCCTGGCACCACTGGGCTTAGTAGCAGGGGGTGCACCCGTCGCGGAGGTCACAGGGACAGTCGCAGTGCCAGGCGCAGCGGGCGCGGCAATAGCACCGGCTGCAGGGACCGACTGGTTCAGCGCGGTCAAGTTGACGGGCGCTGATGCGACGGCGGCGGTGAGGCTGAGGTTGAGCCCTGGCGCGACGAAGACGCTTCCGCCGCCTGCGCCGATGGCGGACATGTTGGGCGCGGTGAAGGGGGTGTAGAGGTTGGGGTTGAGCGGGCCGGGGGTGAGGCCGGAGGAGTTGGTGAGCGGGATGGCGGAGCCGGTGATGTTGTTGTTGGTGTGGCCGACTTGGCTGGCGACGAAGGCGAAGACGTTGGATTTGATGCTGGGAGGGGGGTTTAGTAGTGGGGGATGAGGGTGGGGATGGGTGGGGTGCTTACGGGTCGGTGTCGCCGCGGCCGAGGGAGTTGAGGCCCCAGTTGGCTTCGACGGTGGAGAGGGCGGAGTAATGGGTGTGGTAGGTGGAGTCGGTGGTGCCGTGCAAGCTGGTGGGTACGGCGCCGCCGAGGAGCACGTTAAAGACTCGGTTGGGCCCGCCGTTGTTCTCGTCCTCGTCGAAGGTGACGGTGATGAGGGTCCTGTTGTTGTTGAAGCGGGGGTCTTTGAGCATGGGGATGATCCAGAAGTTGATCCAATCGCCGGCGAAGGCGACGCTTGTGTCGTGGCCGTCGTTGACGAGGTTGGGGGTGATGAACAGCCATTGCGGGATGGCGGAGGCGTTGACGTCTGCGGCGAGGTCGTTGAAGTTGCGGTGGCGTGCGAGACGGGCGGGGACGGTTGCGACGGAGTCGTAGAGGATGGTGGGGTTGTGCTTGCGGACGTAGTAGGTGTATGGGGGAGCAGAGGAGTTGAGGTAGTTGGGCTGGGCGAAGCTGGGGAGGCGGAGGATTAGTGTGAGGGGAGACGGGGGAGTGGTGAGAGATTACTTGAAGCCTTGGTAGCCGACGGTGGGCATGGACTCCTGGTACGAGGCCCATGTGATATTTTTCTCTTCTAGGAGATCCACTACGGTGGAGATGCTGGAAGAGAGGTGGTGAGCGGGGAACACTTGTGCATGGATTGGGAGAGGTACTTTGCGGGGATGTTGTAGAGGTCGTCATCGCCCATGCCCCAGTAGTCACCGCCGACGACGGAAGCATACTCTGGCTGGGAAGGGTGAGTCAAAGAGAAGTAATTATCGAGGAGAATGCCTTGTTGTGCGAGGGTGCGGAAGGCGGCCTGTTGGGAGCGAGTGAGACGGAGTGAGTAAAGAGGAGGGTGAGTAGCTTACGGTGGTGTTGGCGTCGTCAAAGTTTGTGTTTTCGAACCAGAACTGGGAGGGGGATGTGGTGAGGTGAAGATGAGAGAGGGTTGGGAAATTGAAGCACCTGGACGAAGCGGTCGAAGACCTTTCCCGGGACCACGGGGCTGACGGGGAGAGAACCGTTTGTGAAGTCTCCGTAGTTGGAAGACTGGATCAATGGGCCTTGGGATGGAGGGACAAAGACGGGGGCCTGAAGACGGGGTGAGGGAGAGAATAGAAACAAAGAAAGAGAGGGATACCTGAGCGGCGTAGACTAAAGGAAGGGAGAAGAGGAAGGACCACATGATGCCTGGACGGGGAGGATTGCTCGGTGGAGCTTTTATGAGGCTGGAGGTCGGAACGTTGCGATGCGGGAGCACATTGTGACTAGCAAGTGGTCGAGTAAATCATGGCCCTGCGAACGTGCGGTACGGGGATAGTGCCGTATCTGTGCATATGGAGGATCAGGGGATCGAGAGATCATCGACATCCACGGTTGGCAGCGTGATGTACTGTTATGTAGCGGTCTCGACGTCGAGGTGCTGAAGTGAAGAGTCGAGTGGTGGTGAGCGAAGCACGACGCGAGGTCAATGCTTCGAGGAGCCGTTAGAGGAATGAAATAGACTCAAATACTCAAGTACTCAAGTACTGGTGCAATATTAGTGGATGATCGTGGGTGATCGTGGTCCATGCGCTCGGTTTCCTTTTCGAGACATCTGCAGGCCAATGGGAGGACGCACGTGACATTCTGTTCCTCGTCACGCAGAGACGCTCTCGAGGTAGATACGTTCCAATGATTCTCCGAGATAGAGTCATCGCTGTATACATACTCTTGACTGGAGCTCTTGACTGACCTCTCGAGTTCGGCCATGGCGCGCACCCGCCCGCTGCTCCTCGCAGTCACCGCAATCAGCTTGCTCGCACTCGTGCTCGGACTGGGCCTCGGCCTCGGGTTGAGACACACGCACACACGCACCCCCGATCCGTCTCCGTCGCCCAATCCCGCATCGACATTCCCATCTCTCTCGGCCCAGTCCAGCGCCAATTTTGTGCTCGACAAGCTCGATGGCCAGCCACCGGAGACACGTGTGTACAACTTCACGGTTGCCCAGGTCGTCGGCGCACCGGATGGCGTGCAGCGGGAGATGCTCGTCGTGAATGGTGCGTGGTCCGATGACGGGAGACCGCGCGTTGACGCTGTGAGCAGGCTTGTATCCCGGCCCTACGATCCAAGCAAACCAAGGGGACCGACTCGTTGTCCACGTCCAGAACAATCTCCCGAATGCGACGAGCATCCACTGGCACGGTCTCGTGGTGTCCCTCCCCTCTTCTGCTCTTCCCCGCTAACCCCGCCGTTAGTACCAAAACGGAACCAACTTCTATGACGGCACGTCTGGTATCACCGAGTGCGGTATCCCGCCTGGCCAGTCACTCACGTACAAGTGAGGTTCAATTCGATCGTGGCCTGTTCCACGCTAACTCCACCCTCGCAGCTTTACGTTTGGCGAGTTCTATGGATCGACGTGGTGGCAGTAAGTCGCTCCTTGTTTCCATTCACTCCGTGCTTACATGTCCCGTTCCTAGTGCCCGTACGTACATTACATCATTCACCCGCCGACATCTCACCTCACCTCACTCTCCCGCCCTTCCAGACTGCAAGTCCCCTTCCCCTCTACTCCGCCTAATCCCCTAATCTCCCCCGCAGACTCCACGCAATACACCGACGGCATCACCGGTGCCTCGTCGTCCACCCCACTGCGCCTCCGCCCTCGTCTCTCCCCACATGGGACGACGAACTCGTCGTGCAGATGGCCGACTGGTACCACGATATGAGCGGCGGACTGCTGGCGGACTATTTGTCGGTGAGTCGTGATGGGCGTTGACTGGCATGGTGCTTACCAAGTCGTGCAGCCGGAGGGCATTGCGGGGACGCAAGGGAACGAGCCTGTCCCGGATGGCGGGGTACGTGCCACATGTTCTCTTGCGAGTATGCTAACCGCTCGCCAGATGCTGAATGGCATCGGCCAGTACGGCTCTGTAGATACATTCACGTATTCCAACGTGAGTGCACGGTATGCCTTGTACGAGGCTCGCACTTACCATGCCCCGCAGTTCACGCTGCAACGCGGTAAAACGTACGCGTGTGCATCTCTCCCCCGCCCAGCTAACGTCGTGGTCCCCAGGTACCGCATCCGGCTCGTCAACACGGGCTCGTTCGCGTCCGTCCGCTTCTCCATCGACGGCCACCCGCTGACCCTCATCGAAGCCGACGGCACATACCTCTCCCCGACCCCGGTCGCCTCCGTCATCCTCGCCGTCGCACAGCGCTACTCCGTCCTCGTCCACGCAAACGCGACCGGGGAACGGGTCCTACTGGATGCGCGCGACCGTGCAGAGCGACATGTTCACGTACACCCAGTGGGGGGCAGAACTGTGACATACGGGGCATCGTGAGGTGAGGCGAGTGAGTCCTTTGGCGGGCACGCGCGGACTCACGCATGCCCTCCTAGCTACGCAGACGCGCCCAGCGGTCTCCCAGGCGACCCCCGCCTCGCCCGACCCAGGGCCCGGCTCAGACGGCCTGCCCGACATCGACGGCACGACGGCGCTCGTCCCGCTCGTGGTCGACAAGGCGCCGGACCCGACCAGAGCGTACGGGGTGTCGTTTGGGTTTGAGGAGACGGACCAGGGGCTGTGGCTCGCGTTTATGAATACCCACGGTGCGTGTCGCGCGCCGTGCGTGCCATGCGTGGAGTGCCTTCGCTGACGCGTGTGATGGCGTGCAGAGCTGGGCGCCGCTGACGGGGCTGACGACGCTCATGGAGGCGCAAAGGAACCCGATGGGGTACGCGGCGCAGGGGGGGAGTATCGCCGCTGGCGACCAGTTCATGGTCATGGAGGATGAGGTCATGGGGCTGCAGTTGCAGATCGTGAGTGCCGCCGCTGCGTGTGCGGGACTTCGTGTGCGTGCTGAGCTCGCTGGGCGTGTAGGATAACCTGGACGATGGGGACCACCCGTTCCATCTGCACGGACACCGGCCATGGATGTAAGTCCCGTCCCCTCGTCAGTTCCTTCGTTTCTGTGGTACACTGGCATCCCGCAGCATGGGCAGTGGCCTGGGACGATACACCGGACAAGCGGTCAATAACACGAATCCGCTGCGGAGGGACACGGTGCTCATCCCTGCCTATTCGTGGATGGTGCTGCGGTTCGTCACTGATAATCGTGAGTCGCGCGTGCTGTGTTTTGCTGTGTTGTCCGGTACTCACGCAACATTCTATCCTTCCCCTCCCAACCTTTTCTCCCGCGTCCCCCTCCTCCCTGCGCATTGAACCTCTGTCGCTCCGTACCTCGGCCTTCACAGCCGGCCTCTGGGCATTCCATTGCCATCTCGCGTGGCACATGGCTGCAGGGCTCCTGATGCAATTTAGTAGCTTGCCGTCCAAGGTGGCGCAGATGGAGCTCCCTGCGGATATTGTTGCACATTGTCAGGCCGATGCGGGGTCTGGGTCCGGCTCTGGGTAGGGGTAAGGGGGGGGAAGGGGGGGGTGAGGGATGTGAGGGTGAGATATGCGCAGGGGCGAGGGATGCGTGGAGTTTGACTCGGACGCTTTGTGTGAGGTCTGAGGCCTGAGGTTTTGAGCGAGCATGGGCACCATGTATGATATATCTAGACGTGTTCGTAAAAAATAATTCGTGGCATGCTACCCTCAGTCGATGTTTTCACAGTGCGGCCGCTCAGATCTCAGAGTATATGCTATGTACATACTATGATGATCTGCAATTCACGGCCGCGAATGTGTGTGAATGCTTGGATAATAACGGCCACCGCCAATGGGAACGGGATCCGAGTGTTGACTGCAGCATAGCACCTCTGTCTTTAGATCCTCCGTCTACAGACTATGCACATCTCCGCGCGCCATGATGCATTATCCCTTGCCCATGACCACCTCTCCCTTCCGCACCCCCGCCAGCAAACCGCTCCTACCCCTCCTCGTCCTGTCGCCCTCCTCACGCCTCTCGCCTACATTACCCTCGGCGGTCACCCCCGCTCCGGCCCCCTCATCCACGCCGCTCCCTCGCCCGCACGCGTGCCCGCCCTCCCGCTCCTGCAGCCTCAGACGGATGATGCTTTCATACTAAGCGTGGTGGGGCGTGCAGAGGGAGAGACGCGGCAGCCCAGGACGAGGGTGTACAACTTTACGGTGGGATGCCACGAGGAGCTCGTCGTGCAGATGGCGGATTGGTACCATGATGTGAGCGGGGTGCCGTTGAGGAAGTATAAGTATTTGGCGGTGCGTTGTGTCATTGCGTTTTATTTCGTCGGTGTGTTTGGCCGGGCGTGTTTTGCTTAAGCGTTTCTCTCTCGTGGGCTCGTAGGCTGGGATTCCGGATCTGGAGAGGGGGTTTAAGCCTGTCCCGGATGGAGGGGTGCGTATGCTTCATCTGTTTCGGTTGGTTGGTTGTGGGGGGATCTGAGCATGCATACGTACATTGTAGACACTGAATGGCCTGGGTCAATACGGTTCTGGCGGGTCCTATTCCAACTTGAGTACCACATCTTAAACCATGCCATACACAAACTCACGCGCACTGACGGACGGACGGACGTCTACTCCCCCAGTTCACATTCCAACGCTGGCAAACGTACGCGCGTGTCCGCCACTTCCTCCGAATCCACTAACGCACTCCCCCACCTTTCCCATCTCACAGCTACTACCTCCGCCTTCGCCACCATCCGCATCTCCATCGATACGCACCCCCTCACGTTCATCGAAACAGACGACACGCTCCTCACGCCCGCCATCGTATCGAGCGTCACCCTCGCCGTCGCACAGCGCTACTCTGTCCTCGTGCACGCAAATGCGGCCGGGAACGGGGCGTACTGGATGCGTGCGATGCTGCAGAGTCATGTGTTCAAGTATACGCAATACGGACAAAATTGGGACATAAGAGGCGTTGTGAGGTGTGTTGTTGCGTTCTCTGCGGGCTGTGTAGGCTTACTCGGGTGCAGCAGATGTCTCTGCAGTAGCTCTTCCCGGCGACCCCTCATCACTATGTGGATTGTAGAACGGTGCTCGTCCCACTCATACGAGATATGGCGCCAGAGGTGACGCACGCATTGCATATGGTATCGTTCCAGAAGACATCCGACGATTATAATTTGTTCATGCACTGTGGGTCTTTATTTTGATTTGCATTCTATTCAGTAGATGTAGCATGATTTTGGTGTCGGTGTTTGGGGATGATGCTTCGTGCTGGGATGTTAGGGGATGATGCTTCGTGCTGGGATGTTACTGATTCTTGCAAATTGTTCTGTTTTTTTTTGGTAGAGCTGGGAGTTGCATAGGGAGCAGGCCACGCTGCTAGAGGTGCGTAAGAATTAGAGTACGCGCCGGCCGGGGCGAGTGTTGCGCCTGGGGATCAGATTATAATCACTGAGAATGAAATTCAAGTTGTGGATATTCGGGTTGTGAGTGGGGCTTGTTATTGCGTCTTTTCGCGTTCTTTCTTTCTGTTTTGAGTGAAGGACAAAGTGATTTACTTGTGCGCGCGTGCGTATTTGTAGGACAATCTTGATGATGCGGACCACCCCTTCCATTTGCATAGGCATCGGCCGTGGATGTGAGTGCTGCCGTCGTGTTGTTTCATGACTGACTTGCGTTTTGGTTCTCTTTTGTTTTTGACAGCATACTGGGCGCGCGCTATGTCGGACCATCGCTGGGTAATAGGAATCCGCTGCGTAGGGATACGGTGCTTATAGCCTTATACCCAGATGTTCAGGTACTGCGGTTCGCGGTGGGTAATCGTGAGTACAAACCTTCATACCGCGCTGTGTTCTCCCTGTCGCACCCCTTCTTGCGCGTTGCCTTGACCTTGACCAATCGTTACAGCCGGCCTGTGGACGTTCCACTGCCATTTGGTGTGTAACAAGACGGGGCTACTGATGCAGTTTATAGCTTGCCGCTAAAGGTCGCGCAGTGCGGGGGATATTGTGGCTCAGTGCGCGAAGGCTGTTGGTAGGGATGTGTGCAGAAAAACCCAGCCGCTGTCCACGGACCGGTCCGCGGACGCGTCCACGGACGAGCTAACCCCAATCCTCCATGTATTCACAACGACCCGCAGTACCACAAACACACCCTGTACCCACAACAACCCCGTAGTACCACAAGCATACCCTGTACCCACAACGACCCCGTAGCACCACAATGACACCATAGTACCACAATGTGTACACACAGCTAAATTTAGGTATGCTGGTCGTTTAATTCCAGCCACCCTTTTGCTGCAAACATTTGCGTGCATGCAAATTGACCCGACCGTCATCACGTCATCCCCAACGTCCTTGTTAAAAAGGGAGTTCTGCGTTGCACCAACCTGTATTGGTCAGTATGGCCATAGATCACCAAGAATTACAAAAATGTTGGGAAGAACTTATGTGGAGGAATTGACACTGAGAAATGTGGTAAGTTTGTGAAACACTATGTACATGTTGCATATTTGTCAATTGTGAAGCTATTTGTGAGGGAATAGCATGCTGCGCAAGCTGCAGCACACTGTGAAAATGTGACAGCTGATGACTAAAATCGACAAAAAATAGTGGATAACAAAGAGAAAACACTGCATTGGTTCTGCGAAGAGCATAAGGCTCACTGGTAGGGAAGATTTATACTACGGTACTCCTATTTCTAAGACACGTCTCGTCATAGCTCATGACAAGTCACGTGTTTGTGCTCTGACCTGCATGTTGGGGAGATGCCATACCTTTGTGTAATATAATAAGTATTCGTAAATATACTCTGGGACTCACATGCACCATATTCAGCAGATGTAGAGGTTTTGAAATGATGGGTAGCTATTGCGCATGGTGACGGCGAGGTCTGCACATAGGCTGGGTGGTCACGTGAGGTGTTAGTAGCTGCATGGTAAGCAGTGGGTGCCACCCACAATTACTAATCCTATTATGTATCTATTATGTATTAGGGTTAGCTTGTCTGTGGACAAGTTCCCAGTGGCTGGGTTGCTCTCAATGTGTGAGGGTTGATGGAAGTATTATAGTGTTGGGTAATATAAACAGAGGATCTGTGCTGTAGCAATATGACATGTAGATATACCAAAGGTATACTGGTAGATGACTAGTGTCATAGGCAGAACTGCATGAGAATTCTTGCCCAGCTAGCCAGCAGAATGATGAGTGAAGCATAGAGTTGTTATAGCTTAAAGATGGTAGTGGTCCCATAGCGGCTACTAACCCGTTCACTGAATATAGGTGTTCATGGCTGTTACACGGCCACAGAGATGTTCCCCAAACAGACTACATAGTTTACTCTGTGAAGTGGGTTCGCCTCACCGGTGAGCCAAAAATCTGGAAAAATGGTGAGTGTTTGACTGAAAATTTTATGAAACAGGGTACTTACAGGGAATACCCATGTCAGATCAACACTAGTTTGTGGCTGCTACATGGCCACTGAGACACTCCCTCAGCACATGATGTAGAATCATCCTTTGGAAAGGGGTCAGCGGGCCAAAAACTTGAGAGAACGGTAAGGATTTTTATGTGATGTATTGTTGTCAAAGATCATTGGAGCTTATGAGTTTCTAAAATAATGAAAAATCTTCATTGTAGCTCATGTTGAAATGTGGGCCCTGAAAGGATGAAACTACTCCTGTGGGAAAGGTAAGCTGGTGTTAGCAGGCATTGAATGAATAATTTGCTCATGAAGCATATGTTTTTGTAAAGGTGAATATATCATTGTGGAAATTACATCTGGAGGGAATATTTGTTGTTGCCAGCATACAGAACATTGTGTGCAACACTGTAGCAACTGCATGAGTGTGGTGGCTATTTGGCGCCAAGACCATCTTTCTGGAAGTGTGTGAGCTGTGATTCAATGTGGGTGGGGCTTGCCCTGCCAGTGGGCAGAACTTTTGGGATTAAGATGAGTACCTTGGTGGCTTCATAGCAAAAATATGACTCAGTGTTCTCATGTAACCACAAAGGCATCCTTGGATGTCCTGGGAGTGTGATGGGGAATATATAGAGTGACTAAAAAAAGTAAAAGGTATGTTTGATATCAAAATGAAGCTAAATACACATGTAGAGTAGAGACATATTGATGACTGTACATAGACAAATAGTCAGTGCAAGTTGAAAATACAGAATGGTGATGCATGTACTGGGAACATGAAGTGGCAGCAGTGTTGAACAGTGTGAGCAGACCATTGATGAATGTGAAAGGGTAATGGATGATCATAATAACGATGTGAAGAGGAGGGGGAATTCATGAAAACCATAGTTTCCATCCAGGCTATATACAACCTGGACTTGGAAATCCTAAAGGGGCTTGGCAAGCCCTGATATCAATATCAACAAATATAGGTAATCTAGCAGGTTCATCATTGGAAAATGGATTACGTACAATTGCACAGCCTGTAGGTAACCCCAATCCAGCTGAAATATGCAGATCAGCCCTAGTACCTGAGTTAGCCAGGCACCTATTTTAGACTGCCAAGATTGTGTGATCACCAGTTTGGTTCCATTCTGGATAAGCATTTAGCCACTGTATTTTTGATGCTGGTTGCACATATGTTTTCATAAATTGACTTATACCACAGGGGAGGGCCACAGTTGAGCACTGATCCATTTAAAAATCATACAGTGCTTTGATTCTCTGTAGTCAAGAAGTATTATGAGTATCACAGCTTGACTACAAATTGAAATTGAAACTAGTAATTAATTAAACATACAGAACTGTCTCAGATTTCCTGTCTTAATGTGAGTTAGGTCTGTTGAAGACTTGAGAAATGAAATCTGGTAGTGGTGAGACCTATATGCAGGTATGCCTGAGCTCTGAAAGCATTTTGACTGCCCATTGCTACAACATAGATCATGATTAAAATAGGATGCAGGCCAAGGTTTGTGTAGTCTCTTTTCTCATTTACAGGTCTTTCTTACAGCTGTTTGCATTACATAAGGCACACGTCGTTTTTGACTCCACCCAAACATTTGCTCCTTGTGAACAGTTTCTCAATCAGTTCTCAATGAAATGAGCCAAAAATTGGTACAGTAGAACAAGAAAAAAATCTACTAGTGCATGGTATGGAAAAATAATTAAAATCTTATATTTACAAAAATCTCAAAATAGGGCACTTGATGCAAGTTCCGATACTGCATTCCAGACAAATACGAGAGCAAGGTATGTTCAGAACACACTGATAACAAAGGAAATCATCTTGCAAACCCATTCAGACACCCTGCCCCATGCGCAGAGCTTTTCATGTCTATGCTGCATGTGCACTTTCTCCCAGAAGATTATGGCTGCCTGCAAGGAATTAATCAACCCCCTCAACCCTCTGAGTCTGTCCAGGATCGAAGAAGTTGCACTAAGGCCTCTGCCAGTGATATGGGCTTCCCCCTGGCTGTGGTGTTGACTATAGAGGAAGGCATTGCCCTCTCAAATCAGTTTGGGCATCATCCCATCCAATATGCACTTTTCTATTCTCTTCTCCAACCCCATACTTACCTTCCACAGATTCATTCATTTGGCATGGTCTCAATGCCTGATGACCCACATATGCTATACCCCCAGGTCCCGCCTCGATGTCTCCCCATCCCCCATGTTGTATGAAAGAGCCTGGAAGCATGAGTTGGTTGTGGAAAGGGCAATCAACATAGCCCTGCATAAGGTTCGTTCGTCCTGTCTTATTCTATTCACGTGCAGCTGCTCAACGCGAGTCTAGCCTGCTCTCCCCATGCAAACACTTGAGAATGCCAAACCACAAAGATTCCGATGGATGGCTTTGGAATAAGAGGTCATTGGACAGGTGTAGGATGTGGTGTGGGATATGCAGTTTACAACAGGGCCAGTGGCAGTCATGGCAAGATGCTTGAGGCAGTGACCATGCCAGGTCTACATCTCAATGCACGTAGGAAGGCCTGCCCACTATGACCAACACAACCCTCCACCATACCTTCTACCAAGCTGCATGCAGTGGTGTCTTGCCATTATCCTGGCACACACACCTCCACCCCAGGGAACAAACACCATCCCACCCATTCCCTGCATGCCTGCAAATGCAATGCACCTCTTCCCTGTTTCATCACCTACTAACCCCACTCCCTCCTCTCTCACCCCTGATTCATTGCTATTATGTGTGGGTTAGCAGTCATCAATCTTTCCCCTGTGCATCAACTTAGACGCCTGTGGACACAGCACTCATGGATCTCGTGCCAGCCAGGTGACCACAGCAATTACATGCCATCTTGACTAGAAGGACCATGTGATCCTTGTCATTGCCCAGCCTCCAAAAAGTCACCTGTCTGTAGTGTGCAGAGTCTAGAGATTTGAGTGAATAGTGAGTGGAAGCACAATGGGGAGTGGCAAGCTCAAGTCTTTGAGGATGCTGTCAACGTACGTCTTTCAATTCTCTGAGATAGACTCATTGCTGTCTGCTGTGTATACATACTTGCACACAGATGAACTCTTGACTGACCCCACCTTGCTCACCTGGCCCACCATGACATGCACCAGCCCACTGCTCCTCACAATCTTTGCAATCAGCATCCTCATGTTTGTGCTCAGACTGGGCCTGGGCCTCAGGTTGAGCCACATGCACTCCCACACATCTCCCACAACCACCCCCGATCTGTCTCTGTCTCCCAATCCCACCTTGAATTTCTCATCCCTCTCAAAAAAACTGTGCCTTACTACCTGACTCAGCCTCTCTGAGTGTCCCATGATTGTTATTCAACATGCACTATGGGTAAGGACATACAGTGAGGAAGTAACAACCAGGACATTAGTGCCTATATGAAACGAAAAGTAAATTTGTGAACAACAATAAGATATACACCTGTTCAAAACTTACCAAATTCTAGGAATAAATAAATGATGATTAGCACTTATATAAATGCATGTGAATCTGACAAGATAAACACATGAAGGTTGTAGCCTTGCGTAGTCAAGGAATTGATAGGAGGGACCATCACACCACTATAAGTCAAATATTTTAGTTCTGGTCAGAAAGAGAACCCACAATTTACAGACACATTATTAGGATATCCAGCCTCTCCTTACTCAAGAAGTCTTCAGCTACTTTCTGGACCCTACACAAATCCACCATGCCATTTCCAACAGCTGAGTCTGTTCTCGGAGTAACAGGATGAGAAAGGTCAGTTTTCACTTCTGGTGCATAGCAAATGAACTCACAAAAAAGAAGCTTCTGAGTTCTGGCACCTAGTATCTGGGTTGCTTTCAACATGGGCAGTCAAAGGTCGGTATCAGCAAGATAAAAAAGAAGCAAAACCCAAGATATTGATGCACAAGAACCTTTTCTGTCCCAGTCTACATGAGCTGCCACCAGAAAACATGAAATAGCAGACATAGACATGAAGAATCACATGGATGTTCCCTCACCTAAAAGGCCCAGGACACGGTTGCAAATAAGACTGCCCTCCATTATTGAGGAGGAATTGGATCATTTGGATGAGGATGACACACCACTTGATCCAAGTGCTGACATTGAATATACCCCATCAGGCCAGAAGTCTCCTAGCCACTCTGAAGATGCTCATTTGGACATTGAGCCATTAAGTCCAGAGACATCTTCACCTCGAGCAAAAAAGAAGGCAAAGGGATGGCCCAAGGAAAGCACCATGCAGAAGGGAAAGAAGGCAGACTGTGAGATCATGGACATTGATTGTGGTAAGTGCGAACCTTGATTAGTCTATTTTGGGCTAATCATAATATGTACAGAGCTTGTATTCTTTGTTCCGCTTGGAGCATTAAAGGGGCAACAGGGTCATGTCTCCATGTCAATGGTGACCAATCTCCCAGCTGCACTAGAAAAAATCTACAAAGTGATGGGGTGTGAAGAATTCTGCAATAAGCTGCTGCTCATGGAAGGGAACTGGGAGGGTTCCAGTTTGCCTACAAGATACTGATGATTGGGATGGTCTTAGAGCACATGTGCGAGCTGTATGCAAATCTGAGTGGCTAATAAATGTCACTATCAAAGCCGATGATGACATGAGTTTTGCAAGTTTAGCTTGTACATATACCATTACTGATACTTATTGTATGGTTTAGTACATGAATGCAATCTGTGCAAGACTAAGTGGAAACATGCCATCCAATGGAAATAACATGGAGGATTATAAGAAAGGGGCCAAAGCGAAGGTTGTGGACCTCGATGGTGACCAGGGAGCTGTCCTTCCTGATGAAGTCACAGCCCACCAACAACAGGAGTGTGATGAACTTGCAACCCTCAAGAAGAAATGGTCACAATGTCCTAGGTGTGGTGATCAAATCTATTGCAAAATAAACAAACACAGAGTACATGTCAAGCTGTCACACAATCAACTCACTGGATGGGCTGCAGCACTTGTAAGCTCCATCCATCAGTATGGTTTTGGCTTCATACTCAACTTTTCATAAGGTACACAAAATGCACGGTGTCACTTATGATAATCCCCCACATGGCCCACTCTTTGAGAATTTTCATGCCTGCCAAGAGGCTCAAAATATGACACAGCCACCTCAACTTGACATGTTCAGAATGAACAACCCCTTCATGGCTATGATGATGGGTATGGCCAGAGCTGTTGCCAGTATCTCACAGGGCATGTTTGCACCACAAATCAGGCTTCCTCAAGCTCCAAAGCAAGTGCAGCTTGAAATGGATGTTACGATCACATACCTGGAGATTGAAGGTTTTTTTGAAAAGCTTGTGAATGAGTACCCTAAGCAACGTGAGGAACTGACTAAGTTGTCAGTGGCTTTGATTGATGAGGACTTCTTTTGTATTGATGAGATTGCAGAGCACACTGAAGACTGGTTCACAGCTGTGCCCTACAATGTCTCAGCAGGTAATGCTAAGTTTATTGTCAAGATGATCAAAGTGGGAGTTACGGAAGCAAGGAAAGATGCAGTAGATGACATATAGTTTCACCTTTTACACTACTCAACACACAACATTCTCTATCTCACATTATGTAGATATTTAGATATAGCCTGAGTGGTGAAACCAACTGTGTGCCTGCTCTGCCATGACAGTATTCAGAGCTTCATATAGAAAAATGTATGGCTTTTCCTTATAACCACTAGCTACTTCAGCATGAAAACATGCACCATGATGATGGATGTATGACTTGACATGTGAGAAACATTCTTCAATAGGGTTGAAGTCCAGTGAATAAGGTGGTAAGTAAAGAAGTTTGACTCCCCTGTGGAGCCAGCAGTCAGCAACAGAGCGACCCTAGTAGATCACACTTACCTGAGATCGCACATCTCTTTCACTCCATCTATGTGGTGAATCTGGCAGTTGTTGACCATGAGAACACTCTGTGGCTCTAGATATGTGTTCATGACCTCAAGCACACCCTGGAGCCACAACTTGAACATATTGCCATCAAAGGAGCCATGAACAATCTCGCTGTAGATGATGCCGTCAAGTGAGATTGTGGGGAGTATAGAGTATCTAAAACAAGTGAACCACTGTTTGTTTTGCATGTAAAAGAACATCCCAATATCCATGCTGAAAATAACTCTTCACTCTAGCTTGTTGCCCTTTGAATGCACACTCCATCAAGCGGTATGTTGTGAGTACTAGAGTAGGTTGATGGCACTCTCGTCTCCAAATACAAGCCGACAGGTATAAGGGCAACCTCTGGGGCTAGTGGAATATCACACTAAAACCTGGCAGATGGGAATCCAAAGATATATCAACACATAGGGATCTACAGACAAAGATGCATACCTAGCAGATGGGAATCCAAAGAGAAAAGCCTAAGGACCCCATCGCCGAGGTAACTACCTAATGGGGTATGCAAATAGGTACCCATCCAGTCTGGTGCATTACAGATGGGCGCTTATTTGAATGAACATAGAAAACAGGATAAAACATCAACCAATAGAAGAGAAAAGAAGGGAACATGGAAAAGGAGTGTGAGAATGAAATAGTTGAAGGGTTCTGGGGGATAATGGAGGAATGGGAGAAGTGGGGAAGAATAGATAGGAAGGAGAGAACATAGAGAAGTGTAGAAGCATGGAAATGGGATGGAAATGGGGTTCCCCTTACATCACCCTTCTTTTAGAGTGTGGCATCCTGACACACTGATACCAACTGGAGGCACAAGTATTTTTTGATGGAAGGTGTCAAAATCTGCAGCATGAAGGCAACAAGGGGCACCTGGGTGGAGGTGATTGCGATGGGTCTCACAAACTCTCCAGCAACATTTCAGCATTTCATGAATGATATCTTTCAAGATATGACTGATCGCTTTGTTGTAGTCTACCTGGATGTCATTCTAGTATTTTCCAACAACATCAACGACCATCAGAAACACGTTCGGCAGGTACTCACTCATCTTAGAGACATGATAACCTTCATATCAAACCCGAGAAGTCCATATTTCACTCTATTTCCGTCAAATTCTTAGGATTTATTGTATCACCAGCTGGCGTATCAATGGACTCTGTGAAAACAAATGCAATTAAAGATTGGCCAACACCCAAAACCCTGAAGGATGTCCAATGTTTTTTGGGTTTTGCCAATTTTTACCGACGCTTCATTGCTCGTTTCTCCGATATTGTCCTTCCGCTAACATGACTGATGCGTAAGGATACCCCATTCGCATGGAATACATCACAAAATGATGCTTTTGAACACCTCAAACTCACCTTCACTAAGGCTCCAATTCTCACTCATTTCGACCCCAATAACCCTATTGTCGTCGAAACCGACGCATCCGACTATGCCGTCGCCGTGATCATCTCTCAAATCTCTCTCGATGACGGTGATATCCATCCTATTGCTTTCTATTTGCCAAGCATGAACCCAGCTGAATTGAACTATAAGATATATGACAAGGAACTGCTCACTATCTTCAAGGCCTTCAAACAATGGAGAAACTACCTCGAAGGCGCTACCCACGTAGTCCTTGTCCTATCCGACCACAAAAACTTGGAATACTTTGCGACGACAAAGCAACTCACCCATTGGCAGGCTTGCTGGTTGGAATATCTCTTGGGATTCCACTACATCATTCGCTATCGCGCCGGACATCTTGGAACAAAACCAGATGCACTCACACGTTGTGTCGATGTGTACCCTAAAGGGGGGAGTAGCAACTATACAGAAGCTAATCCTCATAACTTCAAGACCATGTTCAAGGCTGGACAGTTACTTCTGCGAGCCATAGTACTAGACTAAGCCTCCCCTCTTTCCTCCATCAAGCAAGGAATTCGTATGGACCCCTTTGCACAGATGCATATACAGAGACTCCAACAGAAATTACCATCTGTCGACAACCTCCCTGACCCATGGTCCTTATCGACAGACGGGGATTTCCTTCTGTATAATGGTCTATACTACATCCCAGACTACCAGGACCTTCGACTTGACATACTAAGATCCTGCCATGACCATCGATTATCGGGACACCCAGGAATCAGCAAAACTATTAACAACATTTGACAACAATACGAGTGGCCAAAAATCACTGCCTTCGTTACCGACTATGTTAAATCTTGTACCCCTTGTCGCAACGCAAAATCTATTCACCACAAACCATTTGGACCCTTCAAGTTCTTACCAATTGGAGAACGACCTTGGGATTCCATCTCGATGGATTTTATACTTCCGCTATCTGACGGATTCGACACCATCCTAGTCATTGTCGACAGACTAACAAAGATGGGTTTATTCATCCCCACGTATCGTGACATTGATTCCAAAGATGTAGCCATTCTTTTCCTTCAACATGTCTTCTCTAAACATGGCACACCATCCGACATTATCTCTGATCATGGCAAACACTTCATCTCCCGTTTCTGGCAATCGTTATGCCAGCTTCTCAACATCAAGGCCAACTTATCGACGGCCTATCATCCCCAAACAGATGGACAAACCGAATGGCTCAACCAAGTCCTTGAACAGTACATTTGGATTTATGTCAATTATCAGCAAGATGACTGGTCACATCTCCTCCCCCTTGCTGAATTTGCATACAACAACACTTCACATTCAGCGACACAGGTCACCCCATTTTTTTGTGAATAAAGGCTTCCACCCTAACCTTGAAGTTTCCCTTGATACTGTTCCGTCGGAAACTGCTCACAAAATGGCTGTAGACTTAAAGGAATTACACCAGTACCTCCATGAACAAATTAAGGTAACTTTGGCACAGTATAAAACATCAACCAACAACCGAAACACAGCAATTCTGAAGCTGACAGTTGGTGACGAAGTATGGTTGGATAGCCAAAACATCCAAACCAAGTGACCATCCAAGAAACTTGATCACCGACGGCTGGGACCTTATCCTATAGTCGAAAAGGTGTCATTGCACGCATTTCGACTCAGCTTACCACTAGCATTACAGAAGATTCATCCTGTCTTCCACGTATCGCTATTAGAACCTGTGACCCCAAGTCTAATCCGAAACTGCAATCCGGACCCTCCACTGCCTGTCGAGGTTGAGGATTCCCTCGAATACGAAGTTGGTCGCATTCTGGATTCCCGACGACGACGGAAACACGTACAATATCTTGTCAAATGGAAAGGCTATGAACACACTAGCGACGCAACAAGTTGGGAATATTCCAACAACCTTCAACATGCACCGAAACCTGTCGAAGCATTTCACAAGGCTTATCCCGATAAGCCCCGACCTTAAAACTCTTCTTTCAATTATACTTTAGCTAAAAACCCTCATTTTATCCAAAACACTACATGATGATAGTCCTAGCGACGGCATCGGAATTCTTTCCGAAGCAACATCAATCACACAAGACATCTGAGAAGTCATTTTTCACACTCTTTCTTCCAAAAAACTTTCATTCTCTTTAGTTAAAATGCTTTCCACTCAATACTTCTTAAGGCGATTTTAAAGAGAAGCTTTTTATTATTCACACACTCCTTATTATCCTTTCACAAAAACTTTTCTAACTTCTTATTTGTACTCCTCATCCATGCCTGAACCTCCAACATTTCCTTTTGAACCCCCATTACTGCATTGTTAGCAACAATCCACTGTTGCGCTAACCCATCCATCTGATCAGCTCCTTCCACCATCGAATCCTGCAAGCTTTGCAGGGCGCTGCTTCCAATAACATTGAGACGAAGTTGCTTATGAGGGCGAATAGGCGATTTCACTGGCAACGAATCCGGCACGAGGTCGAGGGGGCGTTTAGCATCATGAGAAGGTTGCAAACATGTTGAAGGAATAGGGAGTAGAGAGGAAGGCCCAGTGATGGTAGGCGATGCGGATTTGAGGCATCCCATGCTCTTGGATGAAGTAGCGACGGGCTTGCCCTTCCCTTTGGCGCGTTTGGCTACACAAGAAGCTATTAGCGATGGCAACCACAAACGAACCATTCACTTACGATTTAGGCTACACTGCTTCCCATTGTGACAACATTGTCCACATACACACCCTGGCAACCCGTAACACCAATAACTGCGGTGATCACACATCTCGCATTTCTTTTCGTTCTCGACGACGATACCCTATCAGACGTCAACAAGGAAATAAACAGTCAATGAGGAAATCACTTACGTCGACATATACAACGCCAGTGATATGATATGCCAGCCAATCACCATACTCTGCTGGCATACCGATCCGATGCGTATTGGCAATCCCAACACCACTGAGAAGCTTAGCTTCGCGTCGTGGAACAATGGCGATATCATCGTGGGCCAATTGATCAACCGCTTTGCCCATCAAATCCTCTGTCAGCACCCCTTTACCAAAGAGCAGGACTACTGGGACAGACGGAATCGCATTCGGAGGTGGAGTGTCAATTCGTGGATTTGCTAGATCCACAGCAGCTATCGCTAAGGGATTGGGTGAAGCCACTGTGAAACCCCCCTATCGACAACAGTCAGGAACAATCGATAAGAAAAGATGTGATTACTTACCTTCATTACTGATAACCAAGACTTTGCTGCCTCGATATTGCTTCGAATCTTTGTCACTTTGGCTGGAATTGTGAACTTTGGCTGTATGGATAGACAAGCCTCCATTGCATCCGACAGCTCATCCTGTTATCGATATCTATTAACAACAGAAGTCAACAAGAAGTGGTCCTACTCACATCTATTCCCTCCATTTCCTTCACCCACATCCCGATTTCTTCGAGGAGATTTTCGCGTTGCTCGGGTTCAGTCAATGCCTTGGTCTGGAACTGTCTTTGTAGAGTATTGAAGGAAGGCGCCATTGGAAACCGAATAAAGACTTGTTCAAGGTTGTGCCCACTGTTATGTTAACAACGCGTGCTGCGCATGGACCAGGTCACATTATCGCTGGTACACCGCCCAACGCCTATCAGGACGTGCACGGACCACAAGGCTATCCGACAAATTAAAGCAATTTTCTATATGCATCACTGGGGCTCCGAACTAGAAAGGGGGCTACTGTCATGATTCAACACCTAACGACACTTATCACAGTTGCTATCCCCTCCACGACTTACCAACACTAGCGACACTAACGATACTAGCGATATTCGGCGTCCAAGATCGGATCACTCAACCTAATAACTGATCGTTGATATATGCGGCTTCAATAATAGTAGATAGGAACATCAATGACCACGACAGTTACAACTCCATTTAGTATGTAGCCCACATGGTGTCTGTCCAACTTCGGTGAATATGTCTAGTATAAAACAGTAGGATAGAACACATGTATTTCTTTGGTTCTATTATCATAAGTCTTCCCCCTCTCTTTACTTGGTGTCATCTACACATCTAAGTCAAACGACGAGTCTAATGACTAATCTGAACTCATCACCTTCTCATCTCTATCTCTCTCTATTCTTAACGATCAACGTCGATAACATTGCCAAGACTCTGTCTGCTAAGTAAATTCTACTTTTTTCTTTCAAACTCCCTTTCTATTCCAGTTTCAACAAGTAGGCACCATCACGGCACCATTCATTGAACTGTCTTAGTCTGTATACTTTACATACATTGTCAATAACACTTCCGGCTTCGTCGGAAGGGGTCTCTTAACCACATTTGTTGTTACTAACCTTGTTCTACCAAAGATAACAGGTCAAAAGCGGTTTTTGACAGGACTCTCACAGCAGGCTGCATTTGACAATAAAGAGACTGGTAACATCTGCACTGATCATTGCATTCCCAGATGATGACCTTCCATATCATGTTGAGGCAGATAGCTCTGATTTTGCAACCGGTGCTGTTCTCTTGTCCAAGGTTGATAACAAGTGGCACCCCATAGCCTTCTTCTCCAAGAGTCTCAGTCCAGTTGAGCGCAACTATGAAATCCACAACAAGGAAATGCTTGCCATCATTCGCGCCCTTGAAGAATGGCGACACTTCCTTGAGGGGGTGAGGCATCATATCGAGATCTGGACAGACCACAAAAATCTTGAATATTTCCACACAGCCAAAAAGCTCAACCATCACCAAGCCTGCTGGTCTCTTTATCTGTCTCGGTTTGACTTCAACCTGTACCATCATCCTGGCAAGACAATGGGCAAATCGGATGCACTCTCACATTGACCTGACCATGGCACCAGCTCAAATGACAATGATAATTTGATTCTCCTCCAACCAGAACTGTTTGTTATCTGTGCACTGGAAGGACTGGAGTTTTCTGGAGAAGAACACAACATCCTGAGGGACATTCGTGATGGTACCAAGGATGGAGAGCTGGAAGAGTCAGTTGCACATGCTGCTAAGGAACTTTGCAAGACTACTGGGAAGTCTGTGAAGTCATCAGAGTGGGAAGAAAGAGATGTCACACTCCTGTTCTGTGGAAACGTATATGTCCCTGATCAGCATGACTTATGATGCAGAATTGTCTCCCAACATCATGACACTTGTATTGCTGGCCATGCTGGACATTGGAAGACCTTAGAGCTCATCTCTTGGAACTATTGGTGGCCTCACATGTCTTGCTACATTGGTAGCTACACAAGGACATGTGACCTTTGTCAATGCACCAAGGCTCAATGTTGGCTGCCCGTTGGAGCACTACACCCTTTAGAGGTTCCTGAACAGTGTTGAGAGACAGTCAGTGTCGACTTCATTGTTGAACTCCATGAGTCACATGGCTACGATGCTGTGATGGTTGTTGTGGATTCCTTATTCAAACATTCTCACTTCATCCCCACATTGACCACAATTACTGCATTAGGAGCCTCTCACCTCTTTAGGGACCACATTTGGAGACACCATAGCCTCCCCTTCCATGTGTTTTCAGACTGAGGTACACAGTTTGTCAGTGAGTTCACTCATGAGCTATACAGACTTCTGGGTATTGAGGTGGCTGCTTCCACTGCATACCACCCACAGACTGATGGACAAACAGAACATGTCAACCAAGAGCTGGAGCAATACCTCCATCTATTTGTGAATGAGCGACAGGATGACTGGGATGACCTCCTACCCCTTGCAGAGTTCCAGTACAACAACCATGTCCACTCATCCACAAAGGAGACTCCCTTCATGCTTGACTCTGGTTGTCACCCACATATGGGCTTTGAACCCCACCAACAGCCATCTAGGAGAGAGGCTGTGAATGAGTTCAAACAAAGAATGGCAGACTCCCTGTCTGAAGCCTGAGCTTCCGTAGTAAAGGCCAAGGAGGATAAGGTGTGGTATTATAATCGTCATCATCAGCCAGCCCCTACCTTTGTTCCTGGTGACAAGGTTTTCCTAGATGCAAGTGACATTAGCACTACTCGCCCTTCTAAGAAATTGTCACACCAGAATTCAGGCCCCTTCCTAGTGGAACAGAAGGTTGGCTCCCATGCTTACCGTCTTCGACTTCCCAAGTCTATGAGTTGCCTACACCCTGTTTTCCCTGTGGTGAAGCTCCTCCCAGCCCCTCCTGATCCCATTCCTGGTTGGAAGGCTCAACCCCCATCTCCCCCAGTCCTCGTAGGGGAAGATGAACATTATGAGGTTGAACAGATCCTGGATAGTCAATTCCGCTGAGGAAAACTTGAATACAAAGCCAGGTGGAAGGGTTATGGATATGAGCACAATGAGTGGATCCCCAAGGCAGATTTAGCAGCCCCAGACCTCATTGCTGATTTCAGTACTAAAAACTCAAAGGCTCCATATTGGGTGCAGAAGGCTGTTTTCCATTCATGGCCGGGTTTGAGCCTAACATTATAATACCCAGCATGGAGATCAAATTTGGTGTAGATTTTTGCCGATTTGAGCTGGTCGATAAGGTTACCGATGAGGGGAATCAGATAGCGATTCTTGAACATGATCTTGTTGAGAGCGCGATAGTCTACAACGAGTTGAAGTCCCCCATCTTTCTTCTTAGTGAATAGTACTGGTGCTCCACCAGGAGAAATCGATGGTCGGATGAAGCCTTTTCCAAGCATATCGTCTAGAAATTTGTGTAGGGCTTCTAATTCTACTCCTGACATTGGGTATATTGGCCCATGGGGTAGCGGTTTGTTGTCTTCAATTTCAATTTTGTGGTCGTAAGACCTATGAGGTGGAACGGCCTTTGCTTCTTGTCTGGAAAAGACGTCAACAAAATCAAGGTATTCGTTGGGTACAACCTTGGCAAGCAGTTCTGCTTCGTCTGTCGGTAAGACTTCGCCATGAAGTAGCGATGTTGGAGCAGGTTTGTGTGAACTAGCAAGTAAACTTTCAGACTTGGATGTAGGTAGCGATGGAATAAAATGGAAAGAGTATATGGTTTCTCCTGCATTTATGAATCTCCTGAATGCCGCAGCACCAACAAGGGTGATTTTCAGAACTTCACGTGTTCTTATATCGGTAATGAATTCATCGGGAAAAGGTAATGGGTCAGAAAAAATAGTGGGCATATTCATATCAATTGGCAACCGGAAGATAGAGGAGTCGGATTGAGAGAGATTGGGTTTCGAAAGGATACCCGATGGTGGCGATATAATTGCCAAAGAACCAGGGACTGTCGAAGGGGGCAACCCTGAAGAAGTGTGGAGTTCTGGGATGGTATTGAAAACCGAAGGTAGCGTCGATTGGACGTCCTGAGTGGTTGTGATACAAGACATGGCAGTGGTCATCGTTGGAAGCATAGAGCCCATGCTGGATTGGAAATGAAGTGACATTGAAGCCCAGTCAATTATTGGGTTCGTGGCTTTTAGCCAGGGGAGACCTAGGACAATCAGGGCTGATGGATGAAGTTGAGTAATGAGAAGTGATAGAGATTGAGATGACGAATCAGGAAAGGAGATAGTAGTTTTAATGTATTCGTGGATAAAACCGCTAGTGGCAGGTTTTCCATCGAATAGACATAGAGAGACTGGTTGCGAAAGAGATTGTCGAGCTGTCGGAAGTTGTGTCGCTAATTGTACATTGATAAAATTTGATGTTTCCCCGGAGTCTATGAGAGTAGGTACAGGATCAGAATGATCAGAGACAGTTAGATGAATGATGAATGAAACGTTGGATCGAGATACAAGTCCCGACCGTAATTGTACAGAGGGAATTGTGTGCAGGTGTGCCATGCGACCCATTGTGCACACGTCGGATGGATTGCTAATTAGTTTTCTGCCGAGAATTGAGGTTCCTCATTGATAACTTCGATCATTGCAGATTGAGGTTCTGCTGAGATGGTGAAGGTGGCTCATCCCGAAGCTTGTTGTGGGCTCTTCGCATAGATACAGTCACGACTGTGATGGTCAGGTTTTTCTCCACAATAAATACACAAGCCTTTGGCTTTACGGCGCTCCTTCTCAGTGTCGGTCAAATGACCGGTGTTATCGAGTACACTGCTGAGGTCTTTTCGGTCTGTTGCTACTCCTTGCGACGGTTTTGATTTGTCGCTGGAGTAGTTGTTGCCTCTTTGTTCGAATGGCTTGCACTCCAATTCCTTCGTATATGTCGAAATGCTTCCACTCTGGCGAGCTGATGTAGTATGAGTGGTTTTCTCATTTTGGCGAGCCCAGTAGTGATTGTCGCATTCCAGAGCTTGTTGTTTGAGGGTGTCGAGGGTTGTCACTCATGGTAGCGACAGAAGATGGTCTTTAATGCATTCAGCAAGACCTTCGTAGAATGCATCGTAAAGGGCAGGGTTGTTCCAACCTGTATGAGGAGCATGTTCAGCGAATTTAATCATGTATTTATTCACGTGATGATTATCCTTCATTCTGAGCTGTCAGATTGATCGTTGGGCAGATTGAGCAAGGTCGGGTTGTCCAAATGATTGGTTGAGAGTGATAATGAATTCATCCCAGTTGGTTTGGATGCTTGTTTCGGGTGATGCAGTGAGGTGGGGGAGCCACCAATCGAGAGCGATCCCAGAGAGATAGGAGGCCACATATGCGACGCGTTGGCGATTGGTTGAAAACTTTTGAGGTTTGTTATTGAAGGCCATAATGCATTGAGCAATAAATGCTCAGATGGATTCTGGTTTAGTACCATCAAAGGGAGTCGGTTTATCGATTTCAGAATCGGTTTCATGTTGTGATTGTGTCATTACATAGTACGGGATGCCATACGGTTGGTACCAGGGACCATTCGCTGGTCCAGGTGGTGATCCTCCGAAGGGATTGCCAGGAGGTCCACCGAATGGTGCTCCAGGTGGTCCTCCAAAGGGGAGGGGGTCCACCAGGAGGCCCAGGAGGTGGTCTGCTAGGAAATGCTGGAGGTGGTTGTCCTGGGTGTCCCAGAGGGGGTCCAGGAGGAAGAGATTGAGGTTGTGACAGTGTCGACACATTTTGGCGATGCGATGTAGTCGAGACTGTTGGACTAGGCGGTGGAGTGGAAGGAGGCATTCTTGGGAAGCCTTGCCATTGTCCACCATCGAAAGCAGGTGTGTTGCCTCTTAACATCAGACCATTGAATGGTGAAGGCAACACATGAGAGGGACTCGGGTGTTCCATTGTGGGCATCGTTGGGTGAGCTGTCGGTGGTCATGGGAGTGGGGTCGCTGTTGGATCAACAGGAGGTCGATGAGGTTGAGCAAACAGAGGTCGGAAAGTGCTTGGTGGTTTATGTTGCATATATGCAGTCCCTGGATGAGGATAAGGGGATCCGTATTCATGCATCCGGGACGTGGTGTTGGGCCGAAAGATATTCGATGCTACTGCTGTATACGGGCGAGTGATTGCTTGTCGAGTTGGCATATAGAGTTCTGAATACAAACATGCGGGTGTTGGGATTGGTGGATGTGAGGAAGATGAGAGCGATGACATAGTTGCCGACGGATGTGGCAACTGTGTTGGTTGACTATTGAGAGGTTCTAGAGTGATACCAGCCCTTTGCGCTCGCGTACGAGCTTGCGCTAGTTGTGCTCGAGTCACGACAAGATGTCTCTGCTGATCGCTTATCAGTGCTTCAGTCTGGCGAAGATTCTCACTAAGTTGTAGAAGTTCGGCTTCCTCTTGTTCCATTGTCCGAGGTAATACCGACACCGATTGATGTGGGAATGATGACATATGTGGGGGGAGGTCTGGAATAACGCCAGGTGTAATATATGCGCCAGATTGGTGCTCTTGGGATGCTGTCAGATCAATCTGTGGGAAGGGTGCTGATCCTCTATTTGGTAAAGGTAGCAGTGTGATGGCAGGTCCTTGGGAACGAGTTCGGATACGATCAATAGGGGAGTATCAGGGGTGACCTGATGAGTTGATTGTCCTATCCAACATACTTGAGAGGGAGAAACTGGGAGAAGGATTTCGACTAGTAGGTGTTAGTTCTATTATACTGTCAAAAACCGCTTTTGACCTGTTATCTTTGGTAGAACAAGGTTAGTAACAACAAATGTGGTTAAGAGAACCCTTCCAACAAAGCCGGAAGTGTTATCGACGATGTATGCAAAGTATACAGACTAAGACAGTTCAATGAATGGTGCCGTGATGGTGCCTACTTGTCAAAACTGGAATAGAGAGAGAGTTTGAAAGAAGAAAGTAGAATTTACTTAGCAGACAGAGTCTTGGCAATGTTATCGACATTGATAGTTAAGAATAGAGAGAGATAGAGATGAGAAGGTGATGAGTTCAGATTAGTCATTAGACTCGTCATTTGACTTACATGTGAAGATGACACGAAGTAAAGAGAGGGGGAAGACTTATGATAATAGAACTAAAGAAATACATGTGTTCTATCCTACTGTTTTATACTAGACATATTCACCGAAGTTGGACAGACACCATGTGGGCTACATACTAAATGGAGTTGTAACTGTCATGGTAATTGATGTTCCTATCTACTATTATTGAAGCCGCATATATCGACAATCGGTTATTAGGTTGAGTGATCCGATCTTGGACGCCAAATATCGCTAGTATCGCTAGTGTCGCTAGTGTTGGTAAGTCATGGAGGGGATAGCGACTGTGATAAATGTCATTAGGTGTCGAATCATGACAGGTCCCCATGTCCAAGGAGTGTCTTTGCGGAGTAATTCAAACATTGGATGGGCATGGTGTGAGAATTTCTCAATAAACTGACAGTAGAAGTTTGCAAAATTAAGGAACGACTGCACCTCCTTCTTATTGTTGGGTGTTGGCCATTCAGCAACACCAGCAACCTTGACAGGATCCATTTCAGCCTTCCCATGCAAAATGATGAGGCCTAGGTATTCAATCTTGGTCTTGTCAAAGTCACACTTGTCAGGATGCAAATAAAGCTTGTGTTCTCTGAGATGCTGTACCACCTTCCATATGACTTCATGATGACTCTCTAAATCCTCTGAAAAGATCAGAATGTCATCCAGGTAAATGCACACAACACCTTCAGCAACAAGGTCATGGAAGATGTCATTCATCATAGTCTGGAAGGTGGCAGGGCTGTTAGTGAGGGCAAAAAACATCACTAGAGGTTCAAACAGTCCCCTATTTGTCTTGAATGCTGCCTTCCACTCATCGCCTTCCTTGATCCTGACATTATTAAAGCCCCAACAAACATCAAGCCTAGTAAAGTAATGAGCCCCTCATAGGCTGCTGACAAGGTCTGAAATCAAGGGAAGAGGGTAATCATTCTTGATAGTCATTGCATTCAGCACACAATAGTCTTGGACGAACCATAGAGCACCATCTTTCTTTTTGATGAAGAACACTGGTGAGGCCATTGGCAACTTTGATGGTTGGATGTGTCCTGTGCTCAAATTCTCCTCAAGGAATTTGTCCAATTCAGCTTGTTCTCCTGGAGAGAGGGGGTACACCTTGGGTGAAGTCCTGGGGTTGGCTCCAGGTTCTAACTCGATGGTGTTAGATCCCAGATCCGACTTGTGTTATTCTGATGTTTCACGTATTATGATAAGCCCTTTTTCACTTATTTCCGACATGTCCCCATTTTCTTAGTCACGATTCTATTTTGGTATTATCCCCTAGGTCTTATCTTGATTTCTGTATTCACTCTGACTTTGGAACTCCATATCATGCACCCTTGTCTTCTGTTTCCGATTTCGAAATCCCGCATGTTCTTAAATATGTTTTCTCTTGATCAAGCTTCTTTAGCTTGTATATCTCTCTTATATCGTATATCTTATACCCTTTTCACATATCCCACATCCTTCATATCTCGCTACCTCAACTTGTTATTCCAATATAACTCACAACACCCCGATATATCCCACCCATCCTATATCATTAAACCTTTATTACACTTCATTGCTCCAAAACTTCTACCTGCAATAAGGCCTTCAAACCTTGTTCGGTATTCCAATTATTCTGATTATTCTGATTATTTCTGACCCTACCTCATCTGACATTCCAAAACCCTCCTTGATTACACTTGCTTTCCAGTAAAGCTAACCCTCACTCGATATTGATTTATCGTTACCCTTATTCCATCCACATTGACTATTCCATTCCTTAATACCCAAAACCCCTGCTCATCTTTGATAAGTCTCAACGTATCATTGGCACTGACCTTCCGAATAGACCCGACCAATCAGAACCCTGATAACACTTTCCGGTCTTCAATCCGAAATACCAGGGCACTAGAAATCCAAGAGGGTGCAACCCATAAGTTGAAGCCAATGCCCATATAGATCAGTCTTCGGATCTCTGACTTCCAAGTCATCCAATATTCCATGCATTTCGAATATTGTGACTACCAATCTCAGTCAAGGAGAGTTCTGACCAAATCTGACCCCAACGTCGAATCCGGTATCCTAACAGTATATACAAGCTAACACTCTTGATTTCTATAATGTCTTCCAACACCCAAATTCAAACACTCAATTTTGACGACACCGACAGATCTACTGAGAATGTCATCAACCCATCAAACGTTCACGAGTACCCCAGTTTTTTCAACAAGTGCATCACAAACAAAGACTTCAAACCCAACCCAATCCCAAGCAGCATCAACAATGTGACCTCCAACCATCTTTGTAATGACTCACAACACATGGCAGCAATTTCCAACCAAACCCCGACTTTGCCGACACCAAAATGTTCTGACATCCTCAGACAAGACGGCAAGTTAATACTACAGGAGAGACAACGATGCATCAATCAAAAGTTATGCCACTACTGTGGATGACCTGGTCATAAGGTGAAAGAATGCCCAAGGTCATCATCCTTCGCTAGGAAAGCAAAATCCCAAACCACAACTGTCACACTAAGTGATTCCGACATCAAGGCCCCCTTAGAGGACCTTTCGAATCCCCAAAACTGACAGCTCAAAGACTCTCGAGCACAAATCCACATTCATATCTTATGTGCCTTACTGAGAACATCACAGACACTTTCCAAAAACACCCTTCATACTTCCAACAATTCCGCCAAAACTCCAAATATCACCCTTCCAAACAGTTTTGACCGACCATTACGTTTAAACACCATCCTTTCAGATTCCTGCTTTCTGCCAGTCTCCATCTCCTGTTACTGAGGACATATCATGTCACACCATCCAGCATGCTGTTCACATCAACCGCATCTCTTCCCGTCAAGCAAAAAATCCAGTCGCTATTACATTGCGTATAACGACACTTGTTTCTAATTGTTCCGATGTGCTGGGAACACCACTAACCCACCCACTACAATCCGTTGATTGACAGGGTATTGGGTAGTACCTAGTTCCACACTCCTCAACAACAAGATTCAATCCTATGACATGTCTTCAGGAAACCTGCAAATCCTGCGTTTTTCCGAATCTCCAAAAATCCGACTTCATTGCAACATCCTCTGACCCGCCATAACATCCAACGTCAATGCTTGATGAAACCTCAACTCACAACGACAATGTGGAAACCTCAGCGCATTTCCAATAGGAAAATCCATTACATTGATTCTTCCAATTCCCGACAAGCGATCATCAATATTCCGCTACGTACTCCGACAAGATCACATCTATTGGAGGGAGAGAATCTCACTTTGGGAAATCATTTTCCTTACATCTAGTTATGCCAGAACCACCTCGAGAATATGTTAATGAGGCTCTAGCTATAGGATTTCATCTGATACATTCTGCACAGTACATCTGTACTTCCTCAAGAACACCCCAGGACGATCTCCAAGTCCAAATGCCAAATCTTCCTCAAAGACATCCTTCCACTTCTGAGATTTAGTTTTCCAACCTCTGATTTCCAGATTTCCAGATCCGACTATTCAAGATACAACGCATTTACTCTGACTCCAAGTCTAGTCATCAATACCAAATTCTGCATTATGGGACAATAACCGACAAACCACCTTCGGAATCAATAACGATCCCCCTCAAAAGATGCTGTTAAACCCCTCATATCCATGAATGCACCACCTGTACATTCTCCGACTCACGTTTCCAACATGATTCCGACCCTTCAACCATTAGGACAATATTCCAGGCCAAATATCAAGCACCTTACCAATGTTTCCAAAACAAACCCACAATTCCACCAAAACATTCCAATTCCTATCTTTTCCGACACCCTTTTCTCCCCTATACGTCTTCCTTACTCTGTTTCCCTTGCAAACACTTCTCCAAATATCCCGAAATTTCCGATTCACTCCTCTTGTCCCCTTTCAAGTCCAAAAAACTTCTGATATTCTCCAAATTCTCAGGATTACAACAATTTCAACTAGAAAACATCAAGACCACTATCAAGAGATTTCCAAGAAAAAACCATTCATCTCCTAGAAAAGCCAATACGTTCCCGATGAATCCTTTGGTCCTCCAACACTCGAACTCCTTTACCTACCTTCCGACGCCTGAGGTAGACAATGGGACGTCTACCTTAAAGGGGAAGTAGCCACTATGTTGACAACTTATCTATTCCAATCCCCCACTCCTACTCCAATCTTTTTCTGACAACTTCCAACCCAACACTTCAATTTCTCACTCCTACTAAGCTTCTATTTACATCCTGCAATTCTGAAACTCCTTCGACATCTATGACCATTCACATCCCGATATTCTGACCCTCTCAAACTTCTTCATGATTTCTTACAAGTCCAATCCCGATCCCAAGTCAATTCCGACATTTGTCCGATTCCAACTTACCCCGACTCTGCGACACCCTTGAACTTCAAACATCCTTGATTCACTGTTTCTCGTCTTTCCGAGTTTTCTCGTTTTTCTGATCATTTCTGTTTTTCCAATCATTTCTGTTTTTCCAAGTTTTCTGTTTTTCCGATCATTTCTGTTTTTCCGATCATTTCTGTTTTTCCGAGTTTTCCGTTTTCCCGATCATTTGATTTTTTTCCAATCTTAAAACAACAAGAAACAACTTCACTGTCTAAAAAACATTCTATATTACTTCACCAAAAAACACTTCCGATTTATTTACTTTCTCCTTCTGACTCCTAATTACTGCATCATTTCCTCTTCCAGCCCATTGACCTCTGGCCCAAGCCCTGCCGTTTTCCCCGATTCCTCTTCAACTTGTTTTTCCAAATCCGCATCTCCCAGATTCACCGCCTCCTGGCCAATTTCCGCCTCCAGTTTCTGGCCAACTTCCACCTCCAGTTCCTTGGCAATTTCCACCTCCTCCAGAACCTCCTTCTCCGGTACCTCCAGAATGACATCGACGTCCATTCTGACATCGTCCACTTCCCTCGCCTTTCCTTTTCCCTTCTCCAACACCTTCTCCGGTTCAGGTTGCAGCCTGACGTTTGCCCCTCATTCTCCAACCCAGCTTCCGACCCCAACTCCAGTTGCGGTGCTGATGCTCTGTGGTACATCTCCCACCACTTCTTCCAGAACTTGAACTTGATCTCCGCAATCCTGTGCGACCTCTTCAATGTATCATTGAAGGCCGCCATCCCCTCCATGTTGTAGCGGAGCCACTTCGTGAGGGAATGAATTGTTTTGCAGAGCCTGCAAATTTCTGCCATGAGCCCCACATCCTCTGCTTTGTCCTCTGCATCGTCCTCCATTGCCCACTCCTTTCCTTTACCCTTTCCCGACGATGCCACCCCTTCCCAATCCGTGACCGCTTCCACCCGACATCTTTTTGTCGCTGGTCCTGGTCCAGCCTCCACATTCTCTGCCCAAACCTGCCTGGACACCAGCAGCGACGATTTCCCTGCCATCTCAGCCGCAAAATCTACATCGCCTGGCCTCATGCACTTCTTCCAATCGTTTTGACACCAAATGCACGCCCGCTTCCACGATTTCCCAGTTTTCTGTTCCTCGTCGATGCACTCCAGCCCCCGCATCCGACAGAGCATGCATCAATCATCATAGTCATCGGCCTCTGACCATACATCCTCAAGATGCTGTTTTTGGCCTCTGATGAATTTCGAACCACCTTTCGGATTCCGGTCGACCTTCCATTCTCAATCGGCCTTTTCCAGCTAGTCCAATCCTTCTGTCAATCTATCAATTAGCAGACAAATTCCAACTTACCAAAGCATTTTTGAGTCAGGCTTCCTCCTGCCTCAACTCCTCCCACACTGCTCGCATCGATTTGGCTTTCTGCTGATCCGCCTCCTCCTTCCGCTTCCTCCAGTCAGCATCCTCCTTCTCCTTCGCCTTCCGATCCCATTCTTCTTGCTCCTTCCGCTCCCGTTCCTCCTTCTCCTTCCGATCCCGCTTGTTTTGGAAACTGTGAACTCAGAACTAAACATTGGTGTAAGGTACACAATCAAGTTTAGTCTAGCCACTGATAGTGTTCAAGGGGATATCAACCAAAGACTATTTTAACGGAGAACCCAATTAAGAGATTCTACTCCGGTGTTCAAATAACACTATTACTTTGCAGTAACAATGCAATTCAAAGCACTTGTAGCAAGGCTACTAGTCTGGTCAAGATAATACTTGAAACTATGAGGGAGAGCATACAGGGTTCCAATGCTTTGTTTTTATATGCAATATGGGGAAAGCAGACTTGGACGACTAGGCTCAAGGTCGCAACAATTGAATGGCTGTTCAACTGAAGGACTAAAAGGATAGCCAAGAAACAAGGAGCGAAGGGACAAGACCAACAACAACAAGTTAAAACTAACTTGAGAGTTGATAAAGTCAACACTAACACAAACTAGTTAACCAGGCAAAGGCCCTACAAGCAACAGTGCCCAGATAAGATAGAGTGTGGTAGCTTTGTGCTGACACAAGCTAGTAATCAAGCTAAGGCCCTACAAGCAACAGAGCTTGATTAGATAGAAAGTGTACTACACCCCAACACTAGTTATTTGATCAGACTTAGGCCCTACAAGCAACAAAGGCTAATCGAATAATAGTGGTGGTTGTTACCAACACAAGCTATTAATTTAACTTTGGCCCTACAAGCAACAAAGCTTCAATTAAATAGAAGTGATGATAGCCAACACAAGCCAGCAATTGATATTTGGCCCTACAAGCAACAAAGTGTCAATTAGATGGAAAGTGGTGGTTTGCTTAGTAGTCTTTAACTCTGGTCCTACAAACTACAGAGCTCCAACTAAAGCAGCGAAAAGCTGAAGAGATTGTGCTTCACCCCTGCAAGGTGAGAGGCAGACTGAAAGAGGCTCCTACAGAGTTTTTCAGCTAGGTCAAGTTCTTCAGGCTTGAACTGATCTGATAGAAGACTCAGGCTTCAGGCAGAAGTGGGGTGTGAAATGTGTGTCTGATTGCTTTTTGCAAGGCTACCTAGAGCTATACTTATAGCTTTACATCTGAGACACCCTAGACGCTTTAGGAAGGTCTAACAATAGAATGGAAGCTGCTGGAAGGTTCTGGCAGCTGCCATATATGGTTAGAATCTTCCAGAAGCTTCTACACTATTAATATGAAGCTAACTATTGGCTAGAGACGACTATGATGTCACTAAATTACTGACTCATGAATAACTATGATGCTGAAATGATATCATAGCATTCAGGCTCAGATTTGGGGTTGTAGTGATGTCATAATGTCTCTAGCTAATTAATATTGGATGATAAATAAGAAGTCACCTGCTGTGGGGCTAATTAATGATCCTGCTGACCAATGGCTTACCTCAGCTGCTGAGTTACAATAATGGTAATTATTGGTCAGTAGCTGAGTTGAAGCTGAGTTACTGATTTGGCAAGTATTAGGTCAGCAACCCAAGTTGTGGACTCTTGTGGATCATTAATAGTGAACCCAGCAGCAGTGACAAGGAATAGAAATATAAAGAGAACCACTGATCAGAAACACTTGGAACCCTATAGGCAGATTCTTGAGACTATAAGTACATTATAGGGATCCATAACACCGCTCCCACTGTTCCACCGCCTCTCTCTCCTGCTTCTCCCGCTTTGTCTTTGCCCTTTTCCGCATCTTAGTCTCCAGCTCCACCCTTTTCCACTCATATTCTCTCGCTTCAGCGGCAAGCTCTTCGCCAGAGCTGATTTCAATAACAGAACACGTGGGCAACGACAACCTGGAGCGTGATGGCATTTTTTTCTCTTAGGTGGTGGTGGTAGGGGATCAAAACGTGATTTGCACTTCCACAAAGCATTTTCCCTATATATATGTCCGATCCAAGATCTCAGCCTTTAAGGATAACCGACACCCAAAACTTCCCACAGTATTCAATAGCATAATCAGCCTCGAGGGCTCGGTCATAAAAGGGAGATACTGTTAGATCCCAGATCCGACTCGTGTTATTCTGACATTTCACATATTCCGATAAACCCTTTTCCGTTTATTTCCGACATGTCCCCATTTTCTTAGTCATTATTCTATTTTGGTATTATCCCCATATGTCTTATCTTGATTTCCATATTCGCTCTGACTTCAGAACTCCGTATCACGCACCTTTATCTTCCGTTTCCGATTTTGGAATCCTGCATGTTCTTAAATATGTTTTCTCTTGATCAAGCTTCTTTAGCTTGTATATCTCTCTTATATCATATATCTTATACCCTTTTCACATATCTCACATCCTTCATACCTCGTTACCTCAACTTGTTATTCCAATATAACTCACAACACCCTGATATATCCCACCCATCCTATATCATTAAACCTTTATTACACTTCATTGCTCCAAAACTTCTACCTGCAATAAGGCCTTCAAACCTTGTTCGGTATTCCAATTATTCTGATTATTCCAATTATTCCTGACCCTACCTCATCCGACATTCCAAAACCCTCCTTGATTACACTCGCTTTCCAGTAAAGCTAACCCTCACTGAATATTGATTTATTGTTACCCTTATTCCATCCGCATTGACTATTCCATTCCCGAATACCTGAAACCCCCGCTCATCTCCGATAAGTCTCAACATATCATTGGCACTGACCTTCCGAATAGACCCAACCAATCAGAACCCTGATAACACTTTCCGGTGTTCAATCCAAAATACCAGGCCACTAGAAATCCAAGAGGGCGCAACCCATAAGTTGAAGCCAACGCCCGTATAGATCAGTCTTCAGATCTCTGACTTCTGAGTCATCCAATATTCCACGCATTTCCGAATATTGTGACTACCGATCTCGGTCAAGGAGAGTTCCAACCAAATCTGACCCCAACATTGAATCTGGCATCCTAACAGATGGCATGGTCCCATGGCTTGCATTCCAGAAGCTTGTCAAATGAGTCTTTTGCAAAGACATCTTCATAGTTGGACAGGTAGTCTGGAAGAGCATCTGAAGGTTGGGAGTTGCGCCAGACAGCTTCTGCAAGGCATTGGGACATTGTTGAAGAAGCACGAATGAACTCAGCTTGGGAAGGGAGCATGGCAACTAGAATATGGTTGCCTTCTTCTATAGCTTCATCCGATGTGTCTTCAGCTGTTCCAGAATCACCCCCATACTGTTGACTCAGGAGGAGTTCATCTTCAGCTGTTGACTCATCTGAATCATGCACAAGAACAGGGTGACAACCAATACAACAGGTGCATAGTTGCAGGGCCTTTTTGTGTTCTGCTTTGAGGATGTTGCGACATGTATGACATTGTGGAGGACAACGAGTCATCTGTACCTCTTGAGACTTCCAATTGACCTCTGGATTGTGCTCCCAGAGCCAGGTGTAGCTGAGAATCATGTGCTGATGCCCTAGATGCATAACGGCAACCACAGCTCTCTCAGAATGATTTTTATACTGCAGAATTAGGTCCACAACCTCAGTGATAGATCCAGATTCATTGGGTGAACCATCAACATTGTACACAAGGATAGGTCAAGAGAGTGGTTGTGTTGTGAGGCGGTTTTCCCAAGCAAATCCTGAGTTGATAAACAAACCAGTGGCCCCAGAGTCGAGTAGAGCACAAACTGACTTGATCTCTGCTGTATCAGTGGTTTGGATCTTGACAGGGAGAGATAGGGAGTTTGGACCTGGAGTGGAGGCAACAACATACTGTGTAGGAAGATCTCACTCCCATTTTTTACAATGGAAACAAGTACGAGGTTGGGAAGGGGTTAAGGGTTGTGTGTCTAGTATTTCAGCATCTGTGGCTGAGGAATCAGATTATGAATCTGTGTATTCATCATTTACCTGATTGTACAGCAATGGAGTGAAACGATTGGGAGTTGGCAGCAGGGGCACACTATTCACCTGCTGCACAACACAAAATCCTCTTCCTCTTCTCCTTCAGGCTGTGGACCATCCTCCTTGATAGGATTTGTTGCTTTAAGATCAGCAGACAACAGCAAGTGGGCGACCCATTCATCCTTCTCTTCCGCAGTCATGGTACAAATGTCAAAGGCTTGAGGGCATTGTCAAGAGAAGTGGCCTGGGGATTGTTCCAAACCTGTCCATATAGCTTTCATAGTTGTTGATGTTAATATCTGTTGATACTGGAGCCGCATGTATTGACAATCGGTTGCTAGGTTGAGTGATCCGATCTCAGAGACAGGTGTTGCTAGTGTTGTTAGTGTCAGTAGCCTCGATAAGATGTTGGTAAGATGTTGATAGACAATGTTAAGTGGGGATAAATGTCGGATCATGACAGAAGGCTCACCCTTTCTCTCTATCACCATTGACGTCAGCCAGTGTAGCAGGTGTAGCACATTTCTGAGTAGTTGGGGGAGAGAGCGATGTGGTCATAAGGGTGGCAACATCATGGTTCAAGGTGTGTACTTGGACATCTGTCTGTCAAAGTTGCTGTGCCAACATCTCCTTCTCCTGTCTCTCAGCACATAGAGCAGCCTCCAGAACAACATGTTGATGGAGCTCATTATAAGCTGAATGGAAGTCAAAAGGATTGGGATCCTCTGGTATGGGTGCAGACATAATAGGGGATGGGTGGAACGTAGAATGTTATGTAGAGGATGTACTAGAGGGGTCCTGAGCTGCTATGCACCCGAAGATATCAATTCAGAGACAATAACGACAGTAGCTGGTCCAGTAAGTTGTCAGGCTTTTCTACTATAAGGGCAACCTCTGGGGCTAGTGGAATATCACACTAAGACCTGGCAGATAGAAATCCAAAGAGAAAAGCCTAAGGACCCCATCGCCAAGGTAACTACCTAATGGGGTACGCAAATAGGCGCCCATCCAGTCTGGTGCGTTATGGATGGGCACTTATTTGGATGAACATAGAAAACAGGATAAAACATCAACCAATAGAAGAGAAAAGAAGGGAACATGGAAAAGGAGTGAATGAAATAGTAGAAGGGTTCTGGGGGATAATGGAGGAATGGGAGAAGTGGGGAAGAATAGATAGGAAGGAGAGAACATAGAGAAGTGTAGAAGCATGAAAATGGGGTTCCCCTTACAACAGGGTGATTCTTGACCAATCATATAAAGAAAGTATTGTTGGGATTCTTCACAATGTTCTGCAGCCACTTTGGAAAGCTAAAGAAGTGTGAGTGGGACTCAGATGCTACAATAAGCCCATGCCCTCTTGGTTGTGATGCCAAGCAGTTTCACTGTCCATTGGATGGTAGCCAGAGAAATGGAGACACCATGCTGCGCAATTAGTTCTTCTGCAATCTCATCGAGGTAGATATCAGGTCGCTGGTCAACTAATGCAAGCATGAACTGCAAGTGATGTGTATGAGTAAGGAGAAAACACAAGCTAACATTCCATGGTACTTACTTCCACAGCATGAGAATTGAGAAGACAAGCCCTCCCTTTCTTAGCATACAGTCCTGGATTCTTGACCACTGCTCCTATTTCTTCATAGAGAACATGTTGAATGACACAAAAGGACATGTCTAGTTCTTTGGCAATGACTGTGGTTGACCTGCATAGTGTATAGCATTGATAAACAACGCGTTCCTCGAGGTCTTTTGAATATAAATGACATTTTTTGCCAATGCTGACATAGTTGTCACCAGACAGATTAGTGATCCGCTTGTGACACATGACTGACACTTCAATGAGCAGCAAATCTTCACTAGTATGAACATTTGGTGCTATTGTGTTGCTATCTCAGGTGTGCCATAGGATTGATGTTGTGTCTGCAATTGGATTCACGAGGGTTTCACACTAGTGCCCTGTCACTTATTGACAAATATCAGGGACAATAATTTTTGCTTTGAACCAATTTCATAGATCCCAGATATTCCTCGCTATATGGCTTCCAAAGAAGTATGTGACCATCAATCTTGAGTTCACCCAACTGTCCTGGTACACCCAGGCTTAGATTCTTCACAGGTCATCCTAACACAACCACGCTTTCTCCTGAGGGGCTTGTTCTGGAGCTGCAATTCACTGTCACTCAGATTATCAAACACTTCGCAGATGCTGAAATATCACTCCTGATGAGATCATTGCATGACTCTTGTCTCATATCAGCTTCCCCAGAACCAATAACAACACAGGTATGTATCATTATTGATTGTTTGCATCGTACATAACCATATGTTTGTTCTGTAGGTGAAGTTTCATCTCCTCTTCCCATTGGCAACCAGGTGAGATGCATCTCCAATCTGGCTGCACTCTCCATGCATGTAAGCATCACCTACATTTAAAATTATTTGAAATTTGTTCAAATGGGTTCGCAAGATGGTTTCCATTGTTACCGGTGTGTTCTGAATGTACCTTGCTCTTGGATTCGTCTGGAATGTAGTATCTGAACTTGCATCAAGTGCCCTATTTTTGAGATTTTTGTAAATATAAGATTTCAATTATTTTTCCATACCATGCACTAGTAGATTTTTTTCTTGTTCTACTGCACCAATTTTTGACCTATTTCGTTGAGAACTGATTGAGAAACCGTGTTCGCAAGGAGCGAACATTTGGGCAGAGTCAAAAACGACGTGCACCTTACGTAATGCAAACAGCTGTAAGATAGGTGTCACTTAGTCCCAGCTAACCATAAGTGCCCATTATATCAGCATTCGGTTAGGGTTAACGGGCGCTTAAACAGCCAATATGGTGGAGGTCAAAACCCCATTTGGTATATCTGTGGTCCTACTACCAGAGGGCTTTTATTTTGCTTTGTATTTTTGGCATGAGTGGTCTTAGTGCAAGGCATGGTGTTTCCGAGTCACTTGTACTGCCAGGAGTGAGTGGCCAACTTCATAAATTGATTCATACTGTCATTCATTTTGGAAATAAATGTGAGTAATTGAGCTTCATTTTGAACTTCCAATGAATCTGCAAATGAATCCACAGACACTGAGGGCACTTCCCGTTTTGAGTCCGACTATACAGCAGTCACAGTCACTTGTGACTCAGTTGACTACAAGCATTAGATGGCACCTTGACAGCATGGAGACCCAAATGCTTCAGCCTTCTCTTTACTCTAGCCTTCCTAGGTGCCATATAAGACAAAATTAAGGCTTTTAGATGCACTGGGTAGGCTCTATGAGTTCTTTTGTGGATGGTGGAAGCCTCTCAGGAATTGCCAGATTGCTTATGTAAGCGGCCAATTCGGCCACTCCAAAAATACATGATGTGCTCTAGCTACTGGGGAAGCTGTTTGGGAGATTTTGGTGCAATAAAAAAAGTTTGGCCCCATAACTTTTGGTTGAGATTATAATTATCAAAACTGATTCCATAGCATTGTACTTCATTGCATTCTAATCAATTCTATGGTGACAGTTTGTCTTAAAATGTTGTGTGTCGAGGACAGAAGTCGGGCTGCTGCAGTGGCTGCCGCGGGCACTTATGGTTAGCTGAGACTAAGTGACGTCTATCTTAATGTGATCTGGCTCAGGGCTGTCAAGACGCGTTCACCGGTGTCGTTATCGTTTAAGAGGCTTGTTGGCACGTAGATAGAGGGTATTGAGGCTATGGTCGAAAAGCCAGAATTTCAGGAGCCGCAAGTGTATCTTCGACCGTATTCAATGCAGATAACACATAGCCTTTAAAAAAATTATTTGGAGGTGAGAGTCGCTGAACATTCCACCATTCAGTCAAATACAACACAAAATGCGACAAAATATCATCCATTAGTAAATTTACATAAATGAGACGAATATGCACCTTCTTGCAAAGTGAGTGTTGTGGATTCTCATTTGGCACGCGCAACTTGTGTTGTGTGACTGTATACGTGTCGTCAACCTCCGATGAAACCTCCACCTTGTACACGACCATAATTACCTATCGAGTCCAATCGTGAACATAGATGTGACTGTCGAGATCCATCGTGGACGTATAACGGTCTGCTCGTTACCTTTCTTAACAAAGCCAGCAATCCAGCATCCACCCAGTCGTGGCAAATTATTTGGACCGGTATACCCACCAGAGGGATCTGCCTTTATATGAATAGGCCCTACAGATAGCGGCAGCTGAGCGCTGAGCTGTGACGCAGGACGTTGGGGATGGAACGACCATCTATGCAAAACACATTGAAGGGACCCAAGACGAAAAAATGAGTACAGATAAGTGTTCGAATCAAATCAGCTGATAAGAACATGACGGTGCTAGGTGAGAGAACGAGTCTCTGACAGGCTGATATCCTAGGCGAGATAGGAGCGTCCAGTTGCCAGCATCCGTCACGGTCCACGATCGACGTGAGCGTTGCCAATTTTTGACCATAGATGACGGTCACATAGCCTATATAATAGGAGCTAAAGGAAAGCAGTAGTAGTGAACTTAGCTGTAGCAGCTGTTAGCTAGTCGGGCGCCTCCAGAGTCCAAATATGGACGCTTCCCTACGGACCTTATCTGGCTCGAATCAACTTTGTGTGGATTCTTTTCTCCTGCCGCAATCAATGCACGGGACTTTATTTGTTTTAACAACAACAATTTTGTACTCGAGGCTTCCAAACACCTGCCCAAAATTTACGCGAATGCCAACTGTACGTCTTGCGGTGGACACGTTCGTCGCACTTTCAGATCACGGAACCTACCGTACGTAGGACAATTACTTTTACATTTTCAGTTATGGCGCACGTTGGCAGTCGCCTCTAATAAGCTTAAGCTCTCTCCTTTTCCGCGCGCGCGACGGAATCCCCATACTAGGACCCCTAAGTGCTGAGCGCCGCATTTCGTTGATAACGCACTCCTATTTCTATAAATACTCCTGGATGCCTTATCCTAACACTCTCCCTTGCTCATTCCGTAACTACTATGTTCTTTGAAGCTATTTTCGCGTTGTTGCTAACACATCCTGTTGCCAATGCTGCTCAGGTTCGTAAGCTTCAGCTTTCATAATCCCCTCGAGGTTTTATTCACATTCCCTCGGGTCTTTAGGCACCCAAATTTGTCCCGCCGTCTCTCGGACCTACTGTGGCATCCCCAAACTATGTGGGACGCAGTAATGTCACTCTTCCACCGTCGCCTGTCGTTCACGGGAAGCAATTCGATCGCTTCATTCAGGTGTGTAATCTATCTTGTACCATATTTCATTTTCTCAGACAAGCTGGTAGTAGATCTGGTTAGAAAATACCGATTTTTCGACAGCCAATGACAGTGTGAGTTGAATCTGAATCATGTCACTCCCAAAGGGTATGAAAAATGGATGTTACAAGGCCACCTTCCGCTCACTCGCAAAGCGAGGAATCTTGCTTGATCAATTCTACGCATTGGCTCATCCATCACAGCCGAATTACGTTGCTAGCGTTGGCGGCGATTTCTGGGGTATGCCTGACGATAAATTTTACAGTGTTCCAGAAAAGTAAGCAGCGAGTTCTGTGACTGTGATCAACACTCATCCGTTGCAGCATTTCTACCGTTGTCGACCTTCTGGAGGCGAAACATATCTCATGGGCTTCGTATCAAGAATCTATGCCTACAGATGGCTTTGTTGGTGGAAGGTACTGCTATTCTTGTCTAGATGTGACTTCATAATTTGAATTTAACACCTTAGCTTCTTGCAACCCAATTATCTCGACCCCTCTGCACCTCCTTACAGGTACTACTTCCGCAAGCACAATCCTCTCATTATTTATGATTCTGTTTCGACCATCCCGGAACGTGCTGCGCGCCATCGCAACTTCAACGATTTCGCCGCCGACATCAACGCCTCCGTCATCCCACAGTGGGCTTTCATTACACCTAATATCGTCAACGACGCCCATGATACTGATATCGACTTCGCATCACAATGGCTTGAGTATTGGTTGTTCCCGCTTCTCGACGACACACGGTTCAACAACAACAGAACGCTCATCCTATTGACATTTGATGAGAACGAAACCTATTCGCTGAATAACAAGGTTTTTTCTGTCCTTCTTGGCGGTGCTGTGCCGAAGTGCATGCACGGGACGACCGATTCAACATATTACACACATTACTCCTTGCTCAGTACCGTCCAAGCTAATTGGGGTCTCGGCTCTCTCGGGCGAGGTGACACGAACAAGTTAGTTCTCTCACTTTTAAAAAAAAATTATCACTAAGGAAGCGAAAGGGTGATGTCCAACGTTTTCTCACTCGTCGCGGCTGCAACTGGCTACAATATCCTCAACATCAGCGGCATCGATATTCCGCACACGAATAGTTTTGGGACAACTCCTGGCCCGCTCAACCATAAACCTGGCATGTTCACTCCATTTTCCCCACCCAACATGTCGGCTGTTGGTGCTGGCGGAGGTCCTGTTTTCATCGCGTCTCGAGCCGGCTCGGAAGGCTTACTCGTACAACCATGATCTGTGACGATACTGTAAGGGAACATTGCTCCTCGTTGGAAGAGTTTAAATTAATGGCCATGATCATTGTTACATAATACATGCACTGGAGACTAGGATAACTCTAATAATATACCCATCGAATGTGAAGTTAATTCTTCCCTCCATCGTAACAAATAGTGATAACTCATAAATATGACAAGATCTTTCTTTCCTGTCTAGCTTTTAGCACGCATATATAGTAGATCTAGGCGACAGGAATATTGAAAAATCCTTACGTCTTAGTACGCAGTGTCAGCTCCACAATAGTACAATGTGGGGGGTTGTGGTAATTGCCGGTAAGAGTATTCTCCCTTATCAGAATATCAACTCACTCTAAGACATATTTCAAAGGATAGTGCTGATGCGAGTGCTTGCTACCAAGATTAATGCGTGCGGAGACTTCACAAGCAACCTGTCACGGTGGATGATGTTAAATTTCTATTCCAGAGTCTGCAACAATGTTACTTACACCGACAGCATCGTATGTTTTAACCTGCTGATAAAAGCAGTCAGCCTCTGAGCTAGTGATCAATATCTGGACTCTGCACAAGATGCTGAAGTCAACCAAATCCAGTAGGACCGCAGGCTCTCTTCCCTAGATTCCAGAAACGATTGGACGGACCATCTCGAATTCTCTGGCTACACATTGCGCCGCGTTTTCCTGCTTCCTCTCAATGCCCCACGCCCCATAGACAATTCTGAGGCACAACACAAAGCCTTCTTCCTCCTCCGGCGCTATTGGACACTGCACATAATACGAGCCCCCAAACCCCAGCCCTGCTACCAACCCCTTATCTCTTTCAAAGTTGGCGGGCCCAGGAAGTCTCACACTTTTCATCATTTCAAGTCGCAATGATCTTGCCTGTGAAGTTCATGTTCTCGTCGCACCCCTCCCTGGTGTTCCTTACATCTCCCATTAAATTCTAAATTCAAGGGCGATGGCGCAAACGTGAAATTCTCCTCTCACCAGAGGACTTATAACGGACCATGATTGTTGGAGGGCATTGTCAAGCTTTCAAATTGGAGGTAACGGAAGATTAAGTTCTTGTGCTGTTTGAAGGAGAGTCGTAGAATCTTGGTTTCAGGTTCACACTTAATGGCTAATGCGGCGTGCCTCAGACTTCGGCATACGGATGTTCAAGGTGGGGATTAATTACGAGACAGCTGAATTCGTCTATATTGATTGGGTGGACTGGATATATCCTATACATCTCACGAAAAAATCAACCTGAAAGGTGACCAGAAGGACAAATTTTATCATTGGAACATAAGACAAACAGACAGGGTGTACAAGGCTATCCGTCGAAGAGGGACTAGATCTCCTGACAAAGATTTAGGGTTAGGGTTAGAAGCTCAATGGAACCAAAAAAAATTAAGCCCAGCCACTCCGAGGAGCGAACCAGGACAGGAAAAGATTGAGACGGTGCATGCGGCCTAGACCGCATACAAGCTACAAGAGCTGGCTGGGGACAATGTGTCGCCGTGCTATGGTCATCTCCCATAGCCCGCAAACGCAACACGTGAAAGCATGTGCGCCATCAAGGTAAGTATGAAGAGACAATAATCGGAGGGTCTGCCTTTTATATGAAGGGTTGCATCGTGCACGGACCAGGCATATTATTACATGCTGACAGACAGTTACTATTATAGCTCAAGATCTACTACGCAAAAAAAACGTCGAGATCCTGAATTCAAGTTGCATCCAATTACATAGTCTATCCATGAAAGGTGCACAGAACAGTGTACTTTAATCACCCAAGGTCTTCAAGTTCAATTATCGCCATTTTCATCTAGGCGGGAGCAAAGTGAAAGACCACTGATAATATACAAAGTAACTTAAAGGCTAGACGTCGGACAACAGTGTATAATGGATGGTGTTGACACTGTCACAGATATCTCCAACCTTCACTCATGTACAACAGATATCCAGCTCTGGAGTTTGCAAAACAAGCTTGTGCCTCCACAGGGGGGTGTCATTGTAATAAGGTCTAACCGGTGAATTATCCTGAATGTGTCGGTATAACTACTATACTTAGTGTCTTCTAAGTTTTGTGTGAACTGAGATTTTGTCGTGAGACGCGTCGGTGCCATCATGGCAGCACGCGTGTGCGAGGAAAGAGTCATGTGACCTCTAAATTCATTCACGTGAGGGTCTGGACCCAAACGGCTACAATATGTTCTTGTCTGGCTATGGTTACAGTAGATACAACCAGTGGCCAATCTTGGCCAATCCTACGCTTTGAGCAGGGCGTGCCTGGTATATGGATTCGATTTTGGGCTCGTCTCATGCTTGGCACCTTCCCGGGCCTTAAAGTTTCGTAAGTGCTATCATGTTCACGTTGACATCTTCACGAAGTTCAGTGTGCTCGTGGCGCACGTTGCTACTGGAATCATCCCCGACCCTTCGTTTGCGCGTGCAACCTCCGCTCGCATTCAGTTAGCTATGCGATCTGAACTGGCGATCATGATGTCGGACCGCTGGTGTAGAACGAAATATGCAGATCGTTTTCGCTGGTTACCTATATTTGTGACTCTGTTGGTATAAAGAGGACTTGGGCAGCTGCTTTACGGCGTTTGCTCGATAGCTGCCATGTGGTTTATTCCTTCATTGCTGCTAGTGCTTCCCGCTGTCCACGCGGCCCAGGTTAGTCCTCGGGTCTTCGGAGGTTCCTTTGCAGCACCATTGACACTCGATGTTTTTATAGGCCCCAGTATTCTTGCCGCCGTCTCTGGGACCTACTGTTGCGTCTCCGAACTATGTAGGACGAAGCAATAGCACACTCCCGCGATCCCGTGTCGTCCCCGGCAGGCAATTTGATCGCTTCATTCAGGTGAACTAACAGGGCCTGTAACCCTTCCTATATCCTAACGACATCGTACTTAGATATGGCTGGAAAATACAGATTTCGCAACAGCGAATAGCAGTGTAAGTTTTCTTCTAAACTCTGTGAGCTTAAAGATACTCAATGGCAAATAGGCCACCTTTCAAACACTCGCAAAACAAGGCATTGTACTGGATCAATACTTTGCGTTAACTCACCCATCTGAGCCAAACTATGTTGGAGGAGTCGGAGGGGACTTTTGGGGTATGGCGGATGATAACCTTTACCACATTCCTACAAAGTCGGTGTTAGTCTTCTATTTTAAATTTCCTATGATGCTCATGAGTTGCAGCATTTCCACCGTTGCCGATCTTTTGGAAGCGAAACATATCTCATGGGCTTCATATCAAGAGAATATGCCCACAGACGGCTTCGGAGGGTTCAGGTACTTTACACCCCTGGTATCTTTCTCTGATCTGATCCTCTTCAGCTTTACTCAGCCTAACTATCTCGATACAACTGCCCCTCCATACACCTACTATGTTCGCAAACATAATCCCCTCATTATCTACGATTCAGTTGCCACGGTCCCTGAACGCGCGGCGCGTCATCGCAACTTCAACGATTTTGCAACCGATATCAATGCCTCTGCCATCCCGCAATGGCTCTTCGTTACTCCCAACCTCGTGAACGACGCGCATGACACGAACATTGACTTCGCATCGCAGTGGCTTGAGTATTGGTTATTCCCGCTCCTCAAGGATGAACGGTTCAACGATGACAGAACACTCATTTTGTTGACGTTCGATGAGAATGAATCATCTGATATTAACAACAATGTTTTCGCTGTGCTTCTTGGTGGTGCTGTACCAAAGCATTTGCACGGAACAATCGACTCGACGTATTATACACATTACTCATCGCTCAGCACTGTCCAGGCCAACTGGCGCCTTGACTCGCTCGGACGCGGAGACACCAACAAGTAAGCACTTCGAGCTCATTTAAATTGGCACCGCTTAAAAGCGCATCAGAACGATGTCCAACGTGTATTCCCTCGTCGCCGAAGCAACTGGCTACAAAAACATGAAGGTCACTGGTGCCCACATACCGCTAACGAATGCGAGTGGAACAATACCGGGCCCGCTCAACTCCAACCCCAGCTTGGTCATTCCCTTCCCTCCTCCCAATTTCCATGCCGCTGGCGCCGGTGGGGGTCCCGTTTTTGGCAGCCACCCCGAGAGGAAGGGCGGAAGCTCCAAACATTTTTGAAACGATTTCTGCTTGGGTTTAATGAGGGTACGGGCTGATATTGTCGTGAGGAGAGGTGTTAACAAAGTGGAATATGCGGTCGCTTTGGTGCTACTGTTTCGTTTGTTTTCTGCGACATTCAGAAGTATACATACATAACCGTTGTGAATACAAAGTGGAGGTTCGATGAGCTGTGACATCGCGTGACATCATCGTGACTCGCTTGTGCCTCCCTCCATGTCGACCGATCTAATGCAGCCAGGATCCTCTCACACATGCCCTACTCCTTCGTCTCCTCTCAAACGCAAACGCTCCTCGTCGCCCACCCCGCCACTCCCGCCACCCGCCCATCTACCTGCGCCTCAGCTTCTCTTAGCTCTCCCTGGGCTACTCGCGCTCCCCCCAACGCATCCTCATTACACTGCATCTCTCCGCCTCTCCGTGGTTGCTGTGCGGCGCTGTATTCAGCTTAAAGATCATGCCGCTGCAGGAATGACGCCCGACCTGGAATGTCGCGCGTGGACCACATTCGTAGAGCTTGGAATGAAAATTGTGGGTGCAGGCTTGAGCGGCGAAGGGCCTGAAGGTGAGGATTGGGCTCGTGGACTGGAAAATGAGGTAACGTTTGATCGCTATTCGCGTCGGTTTGGACTAATGTTAACGCGGCGATAGATCGGGGCAGCCATTGGGAAGGGTGTACGCATTCTTTTCACAATTTACATGAACTGCAGCGAGACTCATCTGTATTACTATAGCTTGTCCTTGCCCAGAAACATCCCTCTCTTCACTTGTATGCGCACCATCTTACTGTACAGCACGCACAACTCGCGCATTGGCAGCATAACCATAAATTCGCGCGGGCTCTGCTTCGGCGGCATGTTGCATCCCTTTCTTCGTATGTACCTCCCTTTATTTATCACTAAATTAAACTTATCATCATGTATACAGTGCAGATCCTCATGCACATCACTACACCGCGCATCTCACACTTGTATCACTGGCATTGGCTTCTAATCCAGTTGATATACCTTCTGCGCTTCACTCGCTTGCCGCTATACAGAGCCTGGCAGAAAAATGGAAGCATCCTGAAGTGCACCTCCTGGCTCAGGTGCGAGTTGCCAGCAGTCTACCGTTTACACTGCTGAAGAGTTCGGTTCCACAGGTCATCAAACTTCGCGCCCTCATATCCGCACTTCGCTGGGCAGACGTGTTTCCCTTGCTTGAAACTCTCGAACCTATGTTTGGCCTCAGTTTTCCCGATACACCCAAGCCATCCAAGCCAGATTCTCGGCCCCATCTTAAGCCTATGTCTGTTATCCAACTTAAGTCAGAATCTTCGACAGTCTCCCCACTAAGTCCCAAGTCCTTGAATGCACCAGAACCAGCCCTTAAACCTGTGGTCACCAATGTTTTACCCTCGAGCGAGTCAGGTCCCACCTCTGCGCTCAAAGCGGCACTAGAACTCCACGTTCTGGCCCTTGGGGTACTCACTCATATCCAGGCAGGCCATAGCTCTGATGCTAGTAAGCGCATCGCGCGACTCCACACTGCTCTCGATTCCGGTGTCCTTGATAGAGAGGGTGTAAAGGAGGGTGTGGTAGAGGTACATAATGATTAAACAGCTAACGATGAGCTTATGTTGGATGCGCAGGTTCCAATGGAAGAATATGGGTCGAAACACATTCCATTGTTTATACACGTAACGCACCCGCGCGTATTCTTTCATCTCGCTTTTCTCGTTAGCGCCGTTGCGATGCGAGATGCCACAGGCCGCCGTCCGAAACCTAAAGTTTTTGCGGCTGAAGGTCTTGCTGTATGTGAGAGAGAGAGACCGAAAAAGGGTCAGCGGTGTTTGGGTAAATGTAAGCGAGACATTATCTATCTCTCAATGCGCTTTAGTCCTCCTTTTGCCGCATACATTGACATATCTCCAACTCGTAGACCTTCCATGGACAGGGCTGCGTGTACGTCAGGATGTCGAGGAACGCCTCACTAAAATTGAGGCTGATCTGCTTTGTGAGCTCGTTGGAGTTCGTCGATCACTTACATTCTTTGCTGTGCACTGAGCTTTTTTTTATAGGTATGCATACAACGAAGCGAATTTGACGAAGCGGAAGAGGTGCATATCTCAGATGAGATTTCACGCTCCGGTATAATGTTGACCCTTGTTCTTGCAGCAACTTGCTCGATTAATTGCCCATGTGCGCACCCACGATCTTTGGGATGTGTATAGTGCACGTGTTACGCTATATCACGCACATTTAGCCCATGCGCTTAGCAGGGTTGATCGTGCCCTCGAGTGCTACCGAGTCGCCGCACATCTTGCTGGGAAAGAAGAGCATGATGGACGATCCAAGTCAGGAGGTGAGAACGGTAAAGTGCACGCTGGGGTCTCCGTGGCGAGATTCGTCAGGGTAGCAGCGCAAGCTGGTGAGGTAGGGCTGCGCATTGGCATGGCCCGTACGCAAAGGAACGACCAGACGGTCAACGACAAATTCAGGAAGTGGGGACGCGACGTCGCGAAGGAGTGCCGTGCACTTGGAGGGACCCTCGAAGCTGTTGGCCGAGTGCTGGAGGCGTGTCTTACGGAGGAGATTGTTTTAGCCAAGTAAGCTGATCATGGTCTCTTTTTTTCAATGAAGTGCTGATTTGTCTACAGAAATCATCTTAAAGCATCTCTGAGCTTAACAACGCATGCCCTCGATAATCATCTCCGCGCCCTTGTGCTGGCTCTTGCATCGTCGCATTATTTGCATACATCGTCCGATTATGCTGAAATGATGCTCACAACCGCTAGGCAACTATCAGCGGGACTGGGTGCGCCTGCCTCCAAGTCACAAGACCCTCAAGTTATGCGCAAGAGTAATACCAAAGGCCCGCGGAAGGTAGGCAATGCACCGCTTGGGCTATGGGTGGGACAACGTTTTTTAGGTAAACTTTGTCGGCCATGTAATGGAGAAATAGATATTGACGATGACTTATACAGAGCTTTATCGCAGGACAGGGAGAGATAAACGTGCAAAGCAACAAGATGCCATCAATGCGGAGTTTATATGCGCATTAGAAGAGATCCAACCAAGGGGGAAGCTCGGGGGTCTCCAATTCGCAACGGGAGCGGAGGAGGACGGAGACGGAGACGTGGGTATGAATCAGTAGACGTGGTTTGGTTAACGTCGCTACGCAGCGAAGACTTCGAATTTCTATGTAAACGTGGCCTTGATACTATATCAAGAATTGAATTCCAGCGCCTGTCCGTAAGTAAAACCACTTTTGAGCACTTACATCACTAGCGTCAGAGTGCCACCCCCTTAACCTCTCCACCTCGATGTTTTCCACAAATGTTCTTATTGCGGACAAGCTCCTGTAGGCAAGTTCAGAGCATGAGGCGGATGCGAGATCACCCGGCAATGTGGTCAGGACTGTCAAAAAAACACTGGAAAGTGCACAAGTATGCGATCATAAACCTCAAGAGGCGCCGTGAGGCCTCGCGAGGCGTCTTGAACAGATGCAAGCACGGCTATGCTGATTCGTTTTAATAATTCACACAGGCCTATATGCGTTCTTCGTATGGCATCGAGACTGCAGGCTTCTATCCTCCAGCAGAAATTTTTGGAGCTTCTCTTGCAGATGTTCTTGAAGTTTGTCGACTACAACACGACTCGAGGCTTAACTACCACCAGGCCGGGGAAATTATTTTTTGGGAATGATAGCTGTTGCGTATGCCATGGGAGATTACGGCTCTTTTGATAAGTTTCGGCAAAGCCCTAAAATAAAGAGAATAGTCATCTTTAAGATTAGCCCCGACACTAGATCTGCTGTTCAGTACATCCGTGTTCTTGGTTTGTGACCACAATGTCCATGAGAGAAAATTTGCATGACATGTGGTACATCGGTGAAGTTATTTCCAAATTTCTATGTCATTACTGCAAAGGGATAAGAGTGTTTGTAAATATACAAATAATGCGATCAATGCAACGAAAGTAGATAATGTCAGATGCGAAAGCAGTGTGCATCATAATCTCGAGGCTGAGGGTACATCCAATGACTTGTTCGTCGAGGGTATCGAAGCAGCGTCCGGGCGCAACGAACTCACTCGCAAACTTTCCACCAAATACTCCTTCGCTACCACACCGCGTTCTCGATCACGGTCATTTGGGGTTGAAGGTGCAGAAGAGGATGGTGACGCCGGACGTGTAATCGCAGGCGTCGTCGGTTGACTTCGGTTATGTTGCAGGTGGGCGCGGATGAGGTGTCCAGCGGCGAGTGCGCTCATGAGCGATAACTCTCCTGCCATTACGGCAGCGGCTATGATACGCGCCAGCCGTCGTGCGTTGCTCCCGGGTGTTGTTGGATGTGCACCCCTTAAACCAAGCATGTCGAGAACTGCTTGCTGTGGTGCGAGGACAGTTCCACCGCCGACAGTTCCGACTTCAATCGAAGGCATTGTCACGGAAATGAGCAGATCTTCACCGTTATTAGTTCTACATTTGAACGTGTAGTTTAGCAAAGAACGGGATGAAAGCTATGGATACTCACGGCTCCATCAATGTCATACACATGGAACTTTCCACATTTTGAGCCGGGTCCTGGCCTGTGGCGAGGAATATGGCGGTAAGGATGTTGGCGGCATGTGCATTGAACCCTCCAATGCTGCCTGCCATGGCACTCCCAATCAAATTCTTCTTCACGTTTAGATGACACAGTGCTTCGACTGTCGTCTTCAGAACGCTCTTAACGACCTTACCGGGAATGACGGCCTCGGCAACAACACTCTTGCCCCGTCCCTCGATCCAGTTGATAGCTGCAGGCTTCTTGTCCGTGCAATAATTACCAGAAAGTGCCAGAACCTGCATCTCGGGGAACCGCGACTGCACGACCTCAAGAGCACGCTCCACGCCCTTACTGATCATGTTCATTCCCATGGCGTCACCGGTGGTCGTTGCAAAGCGGACATAAAGTGTCCTACCGGCCAAAGCAGTTTTGAGACTCTGTATCCGTGCAAAGCGACTTGTCGAGTCGAACGCCTCACATATGAGCAACGCGCCCTCCTTAGAGTCAATCCATGCTTTTGCACGCGCCGCACTAACAATGTTGGGGAACTCGAGCGCGGGGCCACGGGTCATACCATCCTTGGTGATCACTGTGGTGACGCCCCCGCCAGCGTTGAGAGCTTTGCATCCGCGCGACGTCGAAGCGACCAGTGTGCCTTCAGCAGTAGCCATTGGAATGGGATAAGATTTCCCATCGATGCGCAGCGGGCCAGCAATACCAAGAGGAATCGGCATATAACCGACAACGTTCTCGCAGCAAGCCCCGAGGACACGAGAATAGTCGTAGTCCGCCATAGGCACCAAAGAACCTTCTAGAGTCTTGGTGTCCGAAGCACGCGCTATATAAGTATGTATCATTAGGACAATCCAGACGAAACAACAAACAAGCACTCACAAATCAACGCCCTTCTCACCTTGACGGCGCGATCAAAGTCTCGAAGAACTTTCTCTAAAGCATAGGCGGCGATCTTACCCTTCTGTGCAAGCATAATGACCTCCTCATCACTTAGCATGTCAACGCCGCCCGCGCCGCTCTCATAGATACGAACACATTCTTCAAAAGGACGAACACCATCAGGTACTTCGATAGAAAGCTCTTTCCTCTCCACCATAACTGCAGGTAATGTATGTGAAGTAGCCTCTGGTGAGGGAAGGCGAGAGAACGCCGGTGTCGGGAGCGCGATTGGGCTCGGGAGAGGCGCGCGAGTGCGAGGTGATGGCTCAGCGATACTCAGTGATTTCTTCTCCATGTGGACGTTCTCGGCGATGGACCGCTCTTTGATACTTCCATCGTCCTCCGACCTTGACACAGGTTTCGCATTCCTCTCAACACCCCTTGCTGCAGCCGCAGCGAGTCCTTTGAGTAGGTATCCGTTCAAGAAGACACTCAGTGCCAGCGCGATCACAATCCATTTACTCAAGATCGGATCGCCAACGAGACTTGTCCAGCTGCTCATAAAGTTCTCGAACCCCGCGCCAAACGACTGGGAGGTAGGAGACACAGGGAGAAGAACGTTTAAGAAGACTGGTGGCACAACCTTGACAAGGATGCGTTCCTCCGTCGTGTTCGCAAGGCGCGCCAACACATCAGACCATACGGGAGCAGTGATATCAACCTTACGCAGAGTGCCAGAGTCGACAACATCGACTTCGCGGTGTGTTGAGTGGGCATTGTGTCGCGCGATTGCTGCGTCGGGTGTGAGAGTAGTGCAGAGGTTGAGAATGTGAAGGGTCAGGAAGGAGACGATGAGGAGCAGCTTGAGCCGTGCAGCGGGGTTCTCGGGTTCTTTGTCCATATACTCGTTGTTACTCTGCGCTTGTGATGGGGCATTGGTTGTACCCTTTTCACCAATGACAGATCGTGAGATGCGTTGGAGGAGGCGCACCGGTTGGACGGATACAGGTGTAGAAGCACGAAGGGCCTTAATACGGTGGATTTCCACCAACACGGTGAGAATAGCCACGTAAAATGTGAAGAGTGCGATGCAGTCAACCGTCAAGATGAGCGCAGCGAGGGCACAGAACTCTTTTAATCCAGTAACCCTGCTGGATGCACCAATCAAAAGAACAAACACCTCTATCGCATAATCTCGCACGATGGAGCCACCAACTTGTTCAACGGCGTCCAACACGACCTCACGGGCAGGTTTGATCGGTGGTGGAGACATAGAGGAGGTTTGCGCTGGAAATGAGAATTGAGGGTGGGAAAAGACGGCACGTGCAACCTGGTGTGCCTTATCGAAACCAATGGCAATAACGAAGAAGGGAAGTGCTTCCGAAAGACCGACAGGATCGAGCGGAATGGTAAGATATAATGCAATTGGGAGTGAAAGGATGAAAGCAGTTATTGAGGTGGAAATCATGGAGGTTGGTAGCCAAAGGTTGGAGCCGAGCTTGCGGCCCGCAAGGAATAACCTGATGAAAGTTGCATGCATGAGAATATATCCGAGTAAGACGACCAAGATGTCGGCGCTGTCTGCCTGCTGGAGTCGAGATTAGTGGGAAAAAATCCCCCTTGCATAGTTCACTCATACCTTGGCCAAATCCCAAAAGCGCATGATGAGGGCACGAGCGGCATAAGCTACCCACTTCCCGCTGCGCATTTCTCCAATAGACTCTGTCTGGGTGGCTTCAACCTCGAACCGGATACTTTTAGAGTCCACAGGCAACGCGGCTTCTGTTAATGCCGACGACCAGCTATCGCGAGTGCCAGGCTTGAATGCAAGTGTGATAGAGCCAGGCTGCTCTGATGTGAAGCACCTGCCATTAACCTTATAGCACAATGATCGTGCATAGGTTGTTCCGTCCTGAGTGCGAAGGCCGTGGACAAGATACTCAGTTATATTTTCAATCGAGCCGTTCAAGGACGAATGGGAATCATTAGATTGAGGGTGCTTGAAGACGACCTGGAGGAGCTCTGCAACAGCACCGTCTCTGTCAGGTACGGTGACCCAAGAATTGGAATGCGACGCTCGCAAGGCAAATGCTGGTCGTAGATTATAGGAAGGGGATGCCAGAAATGCAGAATGCTTGATGGCGTGTACTATGTGAAAGTAGGCGAGGGTAGTGAAGACGAAGGTTGCCACGATGGTCTCTATGGGGAATTTAGAGGACCTGTAGGCAAGGGGGCGTATTATGGGGCGTATGATACCGAGCATGGCGACGGAGAGAGAGGGGAAAGGCTCAGTCACACTGAGTAGCTACAATGCCCAAGAGTGCGTGGGGTGATGATATCCTCAGACCACTCCTCGTTTATCTTTATAGTTCATGGGCGCTTGTGTACACCGGAACTTGTGTCTACAAGCGTCGTTCGACAATTTTCTACATCAATGCTTTCAACCAACTTTCAACTCACTCAACCAGACAGAAACGACCTCCTCGGTTTTCACATGGTGGCTCACCTGCTTTCACACATTCCTCTTTCGATCTGTCTTTCCTGCTAGAGCCTGCGAGCTTCCAAATTTATCCGCAGTCCAGCATGTTGCAATGGCCTCCATATCTGTCCTTGTTGCTCACCCTAGCATGCTCGAGCGTGTGCATGGGCGTCATGTCCAGGAACGGCAATACCATACCGGCCTTCAACCGGCCCACTCTGCAGACCAGACCAGACCTAGGGAAGCCCAGGGTCTCTCCGGGCCAGAAGAGACTCGTGGCACCGATGTCAACGGTACTTTCGGAAGGCGGCCGCACCTTACCTCTATTTTTCTTGCCGTACAGTGCATGCCAGCGAGTACAAAGGCTTGCCACAATAGTAAATGTGTGATTGTTTTCGCCTCTTGCACTTTTAAAAAAGCCGTCTGCGCTGCTGGGATTGTATGCACTCCGTTGAACCTAGGACATTCAGATGATCGGCATGGTCCCACGGGCAGATTCGTGGACGGCGATGAATCATTAGCCATCCCGGCTTTCACTACAACTCTTCTTGCCAGCGGCGGGTTTGTTTTTCTGTGCGTCTCGAGCGTATCCTGAACATTCAAACATTATTTCTGGTCAGGGCGTCCGCGCTGTTTTTTATTTCCCAGCTTTCTTTCTGACCCTCACGCGCACGCTTCAACGTCTGGTCCATCTCCGATCGGATGCCAGCATATCGGTGCAAGATCACAATCGCTGTAAACCCTTCAAGTTCGATCTCTAGATCCATAGGTACAACCAGCTGTGTCTCGTGCCTCTGAATAATGCCTTCATGATACTTTTTTCTCCGGGCTTGAGGAACTGCTGTCCTTATTTAAAAGGCCTGAAAACGTGCTGCATTCATTTCTGACACTCCTGCTAGATATGAGTAGACTAGTACCGTATGTATCGTTGCATCACTAGTAAGCTCTGCACTTGATTATATAATTTGGGCAGACCCCAATCCTTCCTGTTCCATTGAATACATAGCAATCTGCAACTAGATATCTCCGTCGCTGTTCAGACCCTAGCTACACAGGTTGGCCAGTGGCGCGCAGGAACATCAACACACAATGATATCGATTTGCCCTTCGAATGTCCTGCTTCCGCACTTGCGTCATAATCACATGATATGTAGCAATTATAAAACACTTCGCTCCAGTTTATTCTTCTGGATCTATAGAAGCTATATGTAGAAGCAGGCCGCCCTCACTGGCAGAGTTTCTTCTCCAGCAAAATCTTATCAGGACTCCACCTCGAGAATCTCACGACCGAGTTTTGAATCTGAACCATGCGTACGTGAGTGAGGTCATTGTATGAGAAAGAAACAGGTTCTGTCGTTGCAGATTACGCTCCGCGCTTTCGCAAGGTGCCCAGCGGTTCAAAATCCAGGCGGGTATTCAGGGATTGATATGCCAGTAAGTTGAAAGAACTACATCACACAAGGAAATCAAAACTCACTGTGTCTCGAGGAAAACAAAGTTGCCGGATTTTTGACTGACCACGCATGCATAGGTTCTCAAATAAGCATTTCAGGCAGACATTTCCTGTCGGTCACAGTATTCAGTTTCATTGAAAAGCTTTCAATTGCACTCGGCATTTCCTAATCTAGCCACCCTACACCCCTGGTATCGGCGTTTGGTTTAAATTAAAAGCTATGCAGCCCCACGGTAGGGACTGAAGCCAAAATACTATGCTCACCATAGTATTCATAGTATTTCCATTCTATTCTTCGAGAGCCAACGATCACGAAGGGTCGGATGAGTGCCTCTCGGGTGCTCAGGCTTTTGGTCAATAATAATTCACGGAGATAAAAAAAAACAGGTCGCCCAATGCCCCCCCATTGAAGTCAGCTCCGCGCCTGTCAAAGGGCCAATGAGTGCCCTCCATGATAAACATTGTTGTATGCGTGCGTTGTCATGAATCCGAAGCGCCATGGTTCAGGGTGAGTAGTCAAGAGACCTCTCAGGGTACGATCGAACGGAGAAACCGGCGTGTTCGTGAAGTGGGTCTAGGGGCCTAGGATTGGGTTGCCACGTACTCAATTCTCGAGTATACTGTTTTCGCATGTTCTTAATATGACGAGAATATTATCGGGATCGATAGATCGTCGAGTGCAGTATCGTATCGGTCGTTAAGTTGATATGATCTTTCTTTCTTCAAAATGGCATGCGTTTCCTTGATTCACTCATTGTTGAACCTAGGTGCATCATAAATCATTTTCAGAATAAAGAAACAAAAGTAGCTCACAAATTCAACAATGAATGTAAGATTAAAGCCGATTGAGTATAATTAGATGTTTCCCCGGTTTATTTTTCCCACTACATCCTGGAGGTAGGTCTGTTATCGGGGGGTGGCAGCTCATGGCAGTGAGGACATGGATTCCACGGCATCTTGCGATCATAGAGACGTGTATCTCTGCACTTACCTTGCGCTATATGACTTGGCATTTCTGCAACCCTAGAATCTCAGCTAGGGCCGACGCATCTGCAAATCTGCATACATACCTAAGATAGGCAGGAGGTTGTCACATGTTCAAATGTTCAAGGAGATGTTGGCACGCATCAGCATCATAAATCAGTAAAGATTCTGAACGTAGGGATGATCATGAAGTTACGAACCTCCTTCCTGCGATCTGACGATGGTTTCAGAGCGTATTGATAGGCCAATATCACTGTGACCTCCACTGCAGCGTTGAACGTTCGCTGTCGGGGACTTGGATTGATGCGCTTGAGATTCCTTCTTAATTGACCAAGCCTTTCCATTAGTAATGGCAGCAATTCTTAGTATATGGAGAGGTAGGGTAGTTGCCTATGACTGTTAGGGTGTGCCACTTGGCTAAAATAATAATCAAAGCGGCATTTCACAGCGGATAATAGTGTGGTAGACTGGTATGTAGTCATCGCAAGAACCTATTGAATACTGTACAGAAGTAAAGTTTATGTAACTTGAGTGGCGCCGCTCATCGATCGAGCGCAGGCGTACGGTACCCGATGGGATCAAGTAAATTCGTTAAGTAAAACATATGTGATCTAATATAACTGTTACAGAATGAGGCAAGCTGACAAGGTAGATCGAAAGGAAAGGAAAGGAAAAAATACAAGTGGATAGGAAGAAATGAGGACGTGTAAATGAGATGCCATTACGCCGGTCCAGCCTGAGCACCTGGACTGCTGAATTTCTTAGCCACCTGATTATTCAACGCGGCACTGATTCCATTGGCAATACGAGATGCTTCCAATAATTCATGCAGTCCCATCTTCGAGGCCCCGCTGGTGATGGCTTCATGCGCATGCTCCAAGGCTAGGAATTCTTCCGAAGGGCTACGTGTCATTGAAGGTCGAGTCGGTGAGTCTGAAACATCGCTAAGGGTTTTAATAGGAATGGCAGGCAATGTTTGTGCACGATGAAGCCGCCGTCGCTCTGCGGCATGTTTTAGAGGGCTTGAAGACATAGGATTGTCGTCTAAAATATTAGATATTAGCTATGTGTCTTAAGGAAATTATTTGTGTGCTCACCGCTGGGAGGGTCGTACGCTTGAGAGCGAGATCGGCGAGGTAATGGCGAGATGATATGACTAGCGGAAATCTTGCCTGGCTGTGAGGTAGGTATTGAGATATCGGATGGACGTAAGGGAGTATCAAATACATCCGCATCTGTCCAATTATCAATAATGGGTGCATCTTTTCAGCAGGGTGATGCTTACGAGACACTACGTTCTGACTTGGAGATACATCCTTCCAATCATCAGTAAAGTCCTTCATGAGGAACTCAATTCCTCGGCATTTCGAATTATCAGGAATCTCCACAGCGTCTATACGGGCTGAAAGTAAGGTATAGAATGATTGACAGCAAGTGTGCACAAACCACCATCGCTGTTTCTGTTATCGTGTATACCAGAACCAGAGCGGGTCTTAGTAATTTTCCTTCTTTTAACGGGAGAACCATCTAGTGAACAACCGGATTAGCATTCTCCGCAGCTCACAAGCTAGAGACCGGCTCACGAATGTGAAGTCCCACGACTCTGGGAATTTCAACAGCTTCGAAGAGTGTCCTTTTCTTATTGCCGCAGTAGATAGGTGCGGTCATAGTTGTTGGAGGTTCTGACCTGGGTATAGACAATATTCCTGTCTGTTGAGATCCAGGGGCTTTCTCGTTACCAGCCTTTTTGCATTTTGTCCGGGTTACAACAATGCTAGTATTCAACGCGACAAGCTCGCTGTCTTCGTCATCGCTAACATTGATAATCTCAACGCCAGCGGATGGTCCTGATTTACGTTTTTTGCTAGAATGAGAGACTGTGCCCAAGTTAATTTAACCGATATATACTAGGGAACGGAGACCCACAAAGGCGGGATCGGCGGCGTTTCCCCAATGAAGAACTGGCAATCCTCAATGATTGCGAACCTCCGGGAAAGTTCACCTCTTGGCTTTCACTCTTGATAGTTGGTATGTCTTCGATCCTGGAATGATCAGAGGAAACTGGGAAAGATGGATTCACGACCAAAACGCCAGATAACTCGGGGTTTCCTTGAACATTTTGGGAGCTCGCTGGAGTCGGCGGCTGAGCCACGAGGGAAAGCGCTCCTATGTGATCGTGTTGCTCCAGTGACAATATGGGAGCAGATGAAGTAAGGTCAGCGACTTTCAGATCGGGAAGTCGGTCTGGGGACAAAGAGGTTGGGGAGGGTGGGAGAACAAGGAAGTTGAGCACCCGCTCATGGTCATGGTCATGTCCTGAGTGATCAGCGTCATAGACAGGGTTACAAGCCTCCAAGACAAGAGCCTTGCATCGGGAATCTTCTGCTTCCTCAACCTCTGCGAACTGAAGTGGCTGGATTTCATGCCCAGGATCAGTATTAGCGATCTCGTCATGCTCCTTCTTGTTCCCTTCCAACGAGTCTGGAACTATTGATAGTACGAGGTCCGCCTGGCAACTCGTTAGCTCAGAGGCAAAGCACAGTTCAGTAACAGTGCATACTGTTTCCAGATCTTGTGTCTCCGTATCTTGTGACAAACCCGGAGCAAACACTTCATCTGACGCACACATAGCCTCTTGAACGTTTCGGAGCACGGGCTTTAAATCTTCAGGATAGTCGATCTCAGACGAGTCCAATAGCATATATGTTCCGGACCAGAAGTTTTTAAAAGCAGTGGGGCCGGCTGCAGGCTCAGGGATACGATTAAATGCTGAGATAAGGAAGGGTGTAAGAGCGTGTAGGGTGGTTGAGGATGGCGTCGTCTTTTTAAGCACATCTAGGGCTGTTATGTAGATCGGAATAACCTGTGATAAGGTAAGATATTTTATGTTAAGAGTATGGTAAAGTTACCCACTCGTTGATTAAACTCATCATCTGTGAACACGTCTTTCATATCGCTAACCCACGACCCCGTGCCTTCTTGAATCAAGGTCAAGAGGTCAACTAGTACTTCTGTGTATGTGTTTTTAACAACCTCTGCAAGGCTCTCCATAACGGCTAGCAACATGGGTTTAGATCCTGCATCTTCGGGTGGATAGCTGGCAACCAAGACATCATTGGTTAGTTTTAGTAGTCCGTAGGGGAGCTGAGATATTGAGGTGCGTTCTGGTGCAGAGCTATCGACGGCAAAGAGAAGGAAAGGGAGCACAGCATAAAGAGACCTGTAGTTATGACCTATGCCGATCTCGTTTGCTACTATGTCCAGAACGGTGTTTGATGAAACTTTGCGAGTGGATGCTACAAGAAGAGCACAGTCTAGTAGACGAACCCATAAATCGAGGTCATCATGGTCAAACTCCCACTCAATAGGAAGACTGAAGAAAAGGAGCGGGTTTAGGACATCATCGAATTATAAGAAACGAACCACCTACGCAAATGGCGCACGCAATAATTCAATTGCTCCAGTCCATGCACCAGCTTGTTCGATCCATTGGTGACTCACCACTCTCCAAAGACCCCTCTTCAGTGCACTCTTCAGACCATAGCCTTGTTCATCTTCTCCCCATAGCTCCCGGACCAGTCGGGGTTCACCTGCTAGCAGCAGTTCAGCACAAAGAGCAGCCCACGCGTCACGAACTTCGTTCTGTTCTGTATGATAGTCGTGCTTAAGAACTTCTGAGAGAAGAAGTTCTGCAGCATTGGCAAGCGTGGACACTGCGAAGACATTGCGAGCAACAATCCACAGATTGCGCACAAAGCCGAGTTTAAGTGGTTGTGACGACCAAGACGGTGCCGTAGCGTCCAGTGACCACTCCAGGGACTGATCGGCGAGGAAAGACTTCAAGAGGTGAGAAAGTTGAGAAATAAACGCCGGTTCAGATGAGAGATGTTCATAGCCTTGCGTGAGCTGTGTCTGAGTAAGAAGCAGGGCTTGCCATGCACTGAGAAGTGGAGGCTAAAATCTCAATAATTTAATGTTATGGATGCGGAAATGAATATCGGTTGACCTACCGGAACGTCGCCATCATCACCGAGTGGTGCCCGTTCTACTGCTTCCCTCCAAATGGCGAAAAGTGCGTCCCAATGCTCGATGACCTCATCCTCTTGGAGTCGCCTTACATCGACAATTGTTACGCTTTGGTTCAATCCGTCCTTAACATGAAGAGCAAGATTCTTCCAGTCGCCTTGCAGGAGTGTACCGTCATATAGTGGTTCAGAAAGAAGCTTTTCGTTCACCCAGTTCTCCTCCTTCAACTCCTCGATGCCGCTCCCGACGCCACAGAGAAGCCGTTCGAGGATATCCACAGCCTCCTCGCAAGTCTTGCCGCCTTTTTTGATCATGGCGCTCACAACCTCCAGAGCTTGAGGAACTCTTTTCTTATTCGAATGCCTTTGTCTAGTCAGGGCAGCCACAATTGATATCCCTATGGCGCCGTCAACAATCTGGCGGACAATTCTCCATCCAGCATCTTTCTTTTCTTCGGTTTCTTGCCCATTGTCAAGCTGGACACAGGCCCATATAAGGGCACGCCACACAAGACCTGCTGTTGCCCTGACAGTTGTTCGTTTGACAAGCATGGCAGTTTGTAAGTGTCCTAACACAAACTTGAGAGTCTTGGAATGGGTGAGAGCCTCCCCTCCGCTCAAAACGATAAATGCTGCTATGACGGTGAGAGCCCACATGGGAGAATGTGCAGAATGCGAGGGTGTTTCAGCACTAAGACACATATCGAAAGCTTTCCCCAAGGGAGAGAGTTCTTGTGGTGTTCGGCGTGACTTATGTTGCTGTACGAGATAGCTGGTCGTAGCTTCGGAAAGTGTTGTTTGGAGTGAAGCTGGTGGGTCTGGAAGATGGGAAAGTGCTCGGGATACAGATATGACTGCATGTGCGGCTTGCATACGAAGAGTAAGATTGGAGGACGTGATATTGGCAAGCACAGATGGAATAATTTCGGCGAAAGATGAAACGAAGACTGTAGGTTGATACAATGCAAGAGTAGCGACAGCCTGCACAATATTATGAGTATAACTTGTGGGGAATATTCGGCGTACTACCTTGAGAGCATCAGAAGCTGCCCCTTTCTTGCCTTCACGACCGAGCTCCCCATCAATGCCGCGACGCAAGGCATATGCAATACGATCGGCCGCAGGCGCAAGAACAGCGGTAGGGAGACGTTGAACTTGAAGTGTCCATACTGCAATCTGACAAGTTTTCCGAGCATTCGGGGTTGGAAGTGAGGTAGCAAGAGGAATAGCAAGCACATCGGTCAAGATTTCGCCAAGTTGGATGTCTGAGGTGGTATAAGACAGACACGAGTGTAATTGGTAGAAATCGTACCATTGAATATTGAAGTTAAGACGGGAACAACAGATATGTTAGAAAAGCAACGCATTGCAGCATGTGAGAGATTGCACAGGTCGCGGGCGTGCTTCACCTCTTGCTCCGTAAAGCCGCGCTTCTTGATGCTTCCGACTGAGGAGGGTGTTGACCATGGGGAATCATTGGATGGCGGCGGGGGACTGCTTTGGGGATCAACCAACGCTCGGCTAATATCCCGATGGAAAGCCGCAACAAGCTCGCTACTATGCTCTCTTAATGGTTCCAGAGCCGGGATGGGGCCACACATGTCGAGCATCGCGTGCGTTTTCGTTTTCAGACGTGCAGAGAGGACCGAATATGCCTCTGTGAGGTCAGTGAGCGTGATTTTCGCGTGCATTTCCGGACGAAGAGACACGACGAGCGTAGATACGGGACTGTTGAGATATAGGGGGTGATGGAGAGGATCTGCGGGTTCAGGGGTAACCTCGCGCATGGAGGCCTCTGGAGGGATGATGGACATGAGTGGAAGAGAGGGTTTCTTGAGGATGGACTTGTGGGGTCCTCGAGCACTACTGGACGAAGGAAGTTGTCGTATCTGAGTAGTATATGCGTGATGAAGATTTTCTTGCGACCAGACAATTCGTGGAGTGCGGAAACTTGAATTTGAGGGTGTGAGGGGTGTAGGGGGCTGGTTCTCCTTATCCTTGTGGGTTGTGCGGGGTGGTGTAGGTAAACTCATGCTCATCGTTATTAACGACGAGGGGGAGATGATCGTGGTCAGTAGTCGCGGTATGTGACACGTCCACTTGAAACTTGAACGCGTCCCATGTTTTAATTTATTGTTATTTCCATGTGTGGGCCACTATGGACGCGTTAGCTGTTCCTTTTTTTCAGAGCTATTTCAAATGATGTGTGCATCGTAGGTAGGTAAACCTGACTTTCAAGCTCAAGGCTGTCAATTATCCTTTTGGTAGTGCATACAAATTCAAAAGCATGCGATTCAGACTGGCATTGTATAATCAATAATAGTATTGGCCCACGGTCTACATAGTAAAAACACCGTAAGAATGACAATAAATCGTGAGGGGTCGTAACTGGGTCGTAAAGCAAGGATGAACGACAGCATGATGGGAACAAATGAAAGAACAGGAAGTGATATTTGCTCTCCCGTCATGAATGTCTAGAAATGCTGAAGAAATGGGCCATGAAGGTGAGGAATAGCAACGAATAAACAAGCTGAGATGTAGACAGAGAAAACTGAATGGCCATAGAAACATGTCATGATTTCGCCTCTCCAGCAGAAGATCCTGGCCTACTGCCAGAAACACTAGCGGCGAGGCCGCTCTCACTTTGGCCTCTTGGTCGTCCATTTAACTCTAGCTTGGTAACGGACGATGTTAACAGAGACGAATCATCTCGCGATGGTCTTGAAAAGAAATCATCATCCGGTTCGTAGGGCGAAGAGTCAGAGTTGATCTACGCGTATCATATTAGAATATTCGCCCTGCACAATGCAGAAGTAAGGCTCATGATTACATACCCATTTGCCCAGCTCTTCACTCAATCTCTGTTCGTCCTCCTCACTCAGCTTGAGATCTTTCCCTTTCTCAGCGTGAAGCCGTAGTAGATCGCTTAGGCTCCGACGTCCCTTTGTACCGCCTGGAGTACCATCATTGTCGTTGTCCATATGACTCAGGCGGGCCATCCGCGATGTGGATGGTGTTTTTGGCGGCTCATGATCGACATGAATGTCAGATGCTGATCGATCCCAATCTTCCGACGCCGAGTTAGAAGAATCAATCGACAGCTTGGAAAGCGACGCTTCTAGTTGGGGTGTTGGATTAACATTTTCGCCGTTTCCGCCTGACATAATTAGATAGGGTATGAGAAGGTGGTAGTTATGAAAAGCGCGAGCGCGTGTGGACAGGTATTAACGCGAACGTGCTACGCGTCTCTGCAAGGATGAACAGATGGCAGGGATGGTAACGAAGAAAGATGAAGATAGAGAGTAGATGTATGGAAGAAGTGTTGGGTGTGGGCAACCCAAGCCACTGAGCACACTGGCTGTGGAAGTGGTAAAGTGGAACGCGTTGGAATACGCGTTGTTTGCTGGGCGTCTATCGCTTTTCATGCATACTAATTCTGTCCCTAAATAAATTAAAAATTAGATGAAACAAATAAACTCAGTTCATATTTCGGTACTTACAATCAGCCTTTATCAGACTCGCGTCTTACCATGTTTGCGGGACGGATAAATACGTATACCACCGGCCTCCTGTATCATTGCAATTATATTTACTATGTAGTACGAGACCTGACGGAGAAATATGTAGTCCATTCTACATAGTAGAATTTCAGGTCCGCGCTATGAGAATAGTATCTTGTCCTTGTTGTGTGCAGAATACCCATCACAGTAAAGCCAACGCCATGGCTGTCACCGCCCCGACAAGCGTTGTCGCTCCCGCTGCGATCCTCAACGAAAGTCCGCCGTTCTTTCCAGAATTTCCAGCATTGCCAGTAGTGCTGGACGCCGGGCCCGTAGAAGTGTTTGTACCGCTGCTACCACCGCCGCTGCTTGTAGCATTGCCAGAGGAATTGCCTGGAGAAATTGTAGGGAGGCCCTGTACATTGATCTTGCTCCAAGCCGCGGCTTTGCTCGCGCCAGCATTTCCAGGGGTATACGGAAGGAACGAGATCGAGCCTGTCGATGTCAACTGTACTAAGGCGTTGATAGACGCTGCGAATGTACTCGGTGACTTGTCAGTGGGTCCCGCGAGAGGAATGGTCGAATTGCTCTGGAGGGCGATAAACCACTGACTAGCCGAATATGTGGAAAAGAACGAACTTCTACGTTAATCACATAAGTAGCACTACTATCATCTGGTATGAACGCAAATTCTTCCTGGACCTAGTACAGTCAACATGAGCGGTTCAAAATAACTGTGCAAAAATAATCGACATACACCCTCAGCCAAGAAAAAGGAAGCAGTCTGGCCGTGTGTCGAAGGGAAGGGAGTTCCTCCTCCTTGAACGGGGTAACTTTGGGCGTCGGGTTGGAAGAACGAGACTTGATGCAAGATTTATTGCTTTATTGTTTTGAGTGAGCCTAACATCAAAACTTACAATGGATTACGAATATATCCGCAGTACCGGGTTGGCTGCCAGGGACACCAATGAAGTGAATATGGTTTTGAGCGAGCGCCATAGTAGGGTTATAATTCGTCGTGGTGAATGAGGGGTTTCCGACGGTGTTCCACGTAAGTGCGGTACTGTTGGCTGTGACCTCTTCCCCGAGATCAAGCGAAGACATGGTACTGTTAGCCAGTGCGTCTGGAAAAAGAGGTTGCACGTGAGTAACAAAAGAGACGAGGATCAAGAGACAAACAGAAGACATTGGTGTCATGATCGAGGATGGCTACCAGTGACGTCGGATCCGGTCCACCAGAGCTCACGGCCTGAGTCGACCACGATTTTGATGCGACGTTGAAGATGTGCACAGCGGAGGGATCGGATTGATCACCATTGAGAACGTAGATGGCATTGAAGAATTGAGCAAGATAGCATGTAGTTTGGGGACCATTGAAGGGTCTGAAATGAACGGTTACACAGGAACACCTCCAGATCTGCAGAAAACAACCCACGGTCGACCACTCGAGGTGATGTCAGTTGGGTTGACAGCTGACCAAAAATCAGGCACTAGTAGGGAATCATACTCGAGAGACACGCAATACGCACTGGAGTTCCACTGAGATTGCGGTCCCAATTGAAAGTCTTTTCCTCCAAAACCGAAAGCGTAGAGATTGAAGTTGATATCGAAAGCAACGCAAGGCCTCGCTTCAACGACATCCAATGTAACGAGGACCAAAACGAGGAAAGAAGTAAGGAAATGGAATCCATGACTTGTAAAGAGTGTGAGAATGGGAGACATGACGGACACCAAAGAGACTGTTGCTATAAGAGGAGCTATAAGACGGAGAGAGAAACTAGGGTTTCGCAAAGAAAGTGTCCACCTATAATTAATCACACCGGAACAGCGGCACATCATGCATCAACGTTTCCAAGTACTTTGCAACCCTCAAGTATAAAGAAGGGTAGCAATCGAACACTTATTAGGTAGGTACTTCAGAATACTCAACGACCTTGCTCTGGCGCCGCAGAAGGCCCGCAGTGTATACCGTGACGGACTCTAATACTATAATTGCACCCGTTCTCTTCTACACGCTGACCTCCCTTCAAGTTCGACAAGCCAAAAAGCCCCCTAAATTTATTAGAAAGGATATCACAGAGGCTCACATAGCGCCCCTTTATGTTTGAGAAGGGGGCCCAGACTAGTGTAGACGGTGTAGTAGCCAAGGCCTAAGTTACTAAACTGTGAAAGAGGGGGTCAATAATGACTTGATCAACAGGTTTTACAGGTTTAAAAAGGACAGGAACGGTTAGGGGTTGCTGCCCTCAGACCTCTTAATTTCATAATTAATATCTATAAATGATTATTATTTAAGAGGAGGGCCTGCAGCATAGTAAAGCAACTTGTGAGTAAGTTAGCGGAAACGCTGGAAATGCTAGAAACGCCAAGCGAAAGTTCAGACGAGGTGATTCGATGATATATTGTTTGCCCAACGCACAAGAAGTCACAGTGTTACATAAAGCAATCTAAAAAATGTTACATTTGGGGGATATCAGCTGCTATGCATTACAATAAATCGGGACAATAAATAGTGGCGGGTCTAGAGGCTAGAGAATATCATAACCTTTGTAGGGGTGATGAGCCCCTAAAGACACAGGGGCTCTTGAAATCATTCAGAACAAACTGACGGTCAACACCTCTGCTCCGAGACATCGTCCGCTGGTAATGCCATTGCGCAAAGGAAGGGGTAGGGGCGCTCTGATCACCTGTAAGCACGAGGCCATGCCCACGGGGACCGCTGGCAAGGCTCATTGTAGGAGAGACGGTTGCAGGAGGGAAGGTTGGCGTGGGAGAATGCACTGAAGTCAGAGACGGCAGAACGTACGCATGAGGCGCTGCAACGCATTGTGAATAAGGTGGTAACCGTGGGAGTGGAAGGGGGGAGACAGGCGGCAATATTGATTCTCCACTCGCACTGGAAGTATCGGAATTGAAACTGTTGGCATGTCTGAGGCCCAAAAGATTTGAAAGGAAATCCGACGGGGAGGGTCCGACGCGCGTAGCAACTTTGACTGGAGAGTTCCGACCGCCTTCCTTCAGCTCATCTAGTACCCCGTCTCCTAACCCTGAGTTATAGGACTTTGGAAGTTTGTTGATAATCATGGACATTTGGGACGAAGTCACCGACATTCGGTCAAAATACGCATCGGTGGGAGTTGGAGGATAATCCGAGGGGTTACGAATTAGAATTCCCTTTAAAGGCATGGTAGGTGGCGGCACTCTAATGAAAAGCAACTTTTCCTTCTCACTGGAGCCGAACCACCAACGACGTCCCGCCGTACTATACGGCGAGGTCTGCCCCATACGAGCACGTCGGCGACAACGTATGATCAAGAGCGTTGAAATGATCAGCAATATCCCTCCTATTGCACTGCTGACAAGTGGAAAATTGACCGAAATGCGCGCAGATTTGAGAGAAGCGTTATGAACAGATGAGGAGGATCCGACTACGTCAAAAATAGGGCTAGGCTCTGAGCGTACGCCATTGTTGGATGTCACAACTGTAGAATTCGACCGTTCGACACTTGTATTGAGCATAGCGTCCACGTCCGTCATTGCAGTACTGTCAAATTGTGGGGCAGTAATAGCATCAAAAGAAATGCCTTTTCGTGCTCTATGATGGACAGAGTGGTGAATGGCAGAAACTCCCGTGCTTTGCTTGTCTATACTGCGCTTGTGCGAGATCATGAGAGCAGAGCGGAACATTTTACGATACCCATGTGAAGGCGCTCGCATTCCAGAAAGTATCCTTGAAGAATGTAAAGCAGGTGGTGAAGCTGTACACGTGGTAATCAGGAAGGCGAGGCGAAGGAGCTTCAGCGACATTGTAAGAGGTTGAAAGGAGCGACGAGTACCCCTGCGGATGGTATGGGGCTATGGAGGTGCAAAAGCAATGGCTGGTACCTATGCTGAAATGCCATAGTAGCGTGGCTGACAATAAACATGGACATGAAAATATCACGTGACTAGCTAGATAACGGTATGTAATCTTATCTAGGCTAACTGTTGTGGCAGTCGAGACCGAAATGCGCAATAGATGACCATAAGATGAAAAGATGCATGTACACAGAGGTTGGGAACACCAAAACTAGGACTATATACATGATTATGTAAGCAGCTATAATGGCTGCTGCGCCCAGAGCCACGCAAGCTCTTGGAGAAGGGGTGCAGCACAAACAGAACAGAATAGTAGTAAGAAAAAGAAGAAAAAGAAAAAAAGACATCCTCCACTGTCAAAATAAGCCCCCACTGATGAAAGTACTCAAAACAAATGGATAATTACCTCGCTAGCAAGGTCCAGTAATGCCGCCAGATAGTTATCAGTGTCAAGATTTTTGTCAAGAGCTTGTGCGGCTCTGGGTGCAGCAGCCTTATAGCTGCTTATGTAATATACATAGTATACGACGTTCTTATCCACTGCATACACGCATCCTCAGTCTGCTATTCCTCTCCGGTCAGCTCTCATGCCCCTTTTGGTCTTGACGGGTTATGTATGGGCCCTGCCCACGCAAACTAGAACATTGATTTTCGCACTGTTTTTCACTACACCCACCATGCCACCAATGATTTTTGAGCTCCTTTGAACATTTGACGAACAGAACAAGTTCAATGGCAATAACTACATGTCATGGGTCACCAAGTTCAATATGATGTTTGGTGAAGATACTGACTTCATGTCACACATCAATGGCACATCCACTATGTCAGTATTGACAACCGATAATTCGAAATGGCTTGCTGCAGACCATCGTGCAAGGTCAGCACTGTACAAAACAATATCGTCCAATGCAATTTGCACCATGCACTTCAAGGAAACATCACTGCCGCAAACAGCGAACGCAGTCTGGCTGAGTCTCAAAACCAAGTACTAGAAAGACTCTCGCGCAACTCGCTTCAAACTCAAAAAAACGTTTGTACAACCCCACACACAACATTGCTAAACCCATTTTGGCATACATTCAGGACATTGTTAATGTGGCAGAGTCACTCTCTAATCTTGGCCATCCACCAGCTGCCATCGACATTGTTGACTCTATTCTAATGAACCTTGACCCCTCATTTGCCATTGTCCACACTCTTCTCACCACACAAACCTCTGAACCGACTCTCACTGCTGTCAAGAAGACCTTAACTGACCAGGAGGATACAAAGTCGGCACTGGATGGTGGTTCAGGTGACAAAGAAGAGGTGATGTACGTGAAGCGCAGAGGTAGAAAGACAAAACGGACAGGAAAATGAACGAAGAAGCCAGATTCAGACTCAGATTCGGATTTGGGTTTGGATGACCCACCTTCATATGATTGGCTCAACCCAAACAATAAGGATGTATGCCACCGATGCGGCAGGCCAGGTCATCGGTCTTCGCGGTGCATTGCGGACATGCCCCAAAACATCAAAGACAAGATCATTAAGATGGCAAGGAAGTGATGTAAGTCTGCCTCTCCATCCAATGATCGTGCCACGCATGTCCAATCATACGAAGGTTACACCTCATCCAATTCCGACTGACAGCAGTGATGAGTATGTGCACTACATGGGTACAGGAAGCCATTTCCCATGAAATGGGAGAGGGAGGAGACGCAACAAACCAATACAACGAATTTATGCCTAATCTTACTTTTTGTTTTCTTTAGAGCATTTCAATCAGTGGGGGCTTATTTTTCACAGTGGGGGATGCCCTATTCTTCTTCTTCCTCTTCTCACTTCTATTCTATGCCTATGCTGCACCCCTTCTCCAAGTGGAGGTGTCAAGAGCTTGTGCGGCTCTGGGTGCAGCAGCCTTATAGCTGCTTATATAATGTACATAGTATACGATGTTCTTATCCACTGCATACGTGCATCCTCGGTCTGCTATTCCTCTCTGGTCAGCTCTCACGCCCCTTTTGGTCTTGACAATTTTCACATATCTGCTCATGCTTCTGATATCTCTATCCTACTGTCCTATCCAGCTCCTTATGTCCTTGTTACCGTGATATCTTACTCCATATGAATGTCTTACAGCAATATCTTAATTCACATGTCAACTTTATTCTCCTATCCTACATTGTACCTCAATCTAGCTCATTTATATTCTCCACCATTGTCCATTTATGTTTCATTTCACATAATTGTGTGGCACTAATATATGTCCATGTGGTTCTTCTTCGGGTCATGGGAGACAAGGCTTATTCTTGCACAATGCACAGACTGAGATTAAAGTTGTGCATGCCATGTTCTCAGTACATGTCAAATAATGTTGATAAATTGTTGCTCAGCTGGATGCCTAAAGATTTGGACAGAGACCACAGGGAGAGGAGAGATTCAGTTGGATTTTCAACCGAATTTCCTTGCACGTGAGAGCTATGGATACGACTCCACAGATCAGGATGTGATAGAGGGAGTGGAGGATGGGACGAAAACGCATGTGGATACAAGCCTTTGGAGGCTGCCTAGATGAAAGGGGAAGAGGAGAGAGATTTGCTTGGCTAAGCAGACTCTCTCTCCCTAGGCAGCCTGCGATGAGCTTACTAAGCTTGTTCCTTGCTAGATCAGCTCACCTATTAGCTGCCTAAAGATTCGGACAGAGATGGTGGGGAGAGGAGAGATTTGGTTGGATTTTTGACCAAATTTCCTCATGCATGAGAGCTATGGATACGACTCCACCAAGAATTCAGTTCATGTAATGAATGAACAGTCATTTCTATAGAACACAACTCCCCATGATAGGATAGAAACATTGTATTTAACACTTGACCCATTAATCTAAATTTGAAAGTGGACATTGTACTAAGAATAGAATGGGATTGGAAAGAAAAGCCAATGAATAAAGGTAAAATCTCTTTGCATTTATGCCAATAAGTGAGGAATGACTGGGAGGTCCAGCAACCTTGAACCATCACAACCCACGGGTACCCGTGGGTTGATACGTAGGAAAACTTGTGGGTAAGGATCCTATGGGTATTGAGTACCCAGAGGGCAATACCCACCTGGATCTGGGTATGGAATCTGGGATTCTGCCTAAAACCCACAGGTATTTGGGATCCATGGCTTGCGATTATAGTGGGCGTAGGTAGCTACATAGTGACCTTAATTTCTACAATTTATTTCGTATTTTATCTCATTTATTGGGGCCTCTACAGGCCCCAATAAATTAGATAAAAATACGAAATAAATTGTAGAAATTAAGGTCACTATGTAGCTACCTACGCCTGCTAGAAAAGAATGACATATACACGGATCAACCCATGAGTAGTCGGAAACCTGTGGGTTCAGATCCATGGGTTCAAATCACCTGGATGCAATACCCATGCGGATCTGAGTATAGGGTTTGAAAATGAGAATACCCACAGGTCCAAGTCTGGGTGATCTGTGAGTAGACTTGTGGACAGCCCTAGTTGTCGGTAATGAAGGAGAAAAGGGGGGTGTCAGGTGGCATGGTGGCATTGGTGAGAATGTGATGGTCAAAGGCAGAAGTAGGGCTGCAAGAACATTGTGAGTCTGTTATGATGATATCATCACCTTTCAGTTTTATTTTGGTGCGTGAAATGTGTAGAGAAATAAATTTGAAGCCGTTGGAAGCAATGCCAGGCTTAATGTGGGTAGACCAAGAAACATGGATAGAAGAGTCGAAAGTGGAATTGATGAGGAGTTCCCCTAAGCAGCAACATGACCAAAAGGTGATTGTAGCTACAGCAAACACCGCAACATCGAAAGAGTTGGTGAGATCAAGGTGGTGGCGAAGAGCCTTGATGTGCTCAAAGGTGAAGGGATCCTGTTTTGCATGATGAGACATGTCAGGAGCGAATGAAGAGGCACCCTATGGGGAGTAAATTTACAAAGAAGGGGGTCAAAGAAAGAAAGTACAGACTTTGACTATGTGTTTCAGTTCAGGGCCACCATTCCAGGGCACACTGTTACTTTGATGCAAGCTTCAGGCCTTCTAACCAAGTAGGGATGGACCCTTTGCCAATGGACCCAGCACCCCATGTAGAAATAAAGGTGCATAGTAAAGATTCAGATGCTGGCATATGAAGGGTTTTAGGAACATTAAATCTTCACAAAGCTTTGTGAAGCGGATGAGTCCAGCAGAATAATTTTTAAGGGATGTGGGCTCTATGCAGTTGGACATGACATATCAATTTTGTAAGACAAGTGAAGGCGGGAGAAGTTCAGCAGCTTTGTTCATTTGCGACATGCCAAATGGCATAAGCCAGTTCAAGGAATGATCCTGTGCAAGAACGGGAGGGCATAGTGTGTTAGGTATGATACAATTTCCAAGGTTGGTCGAGAGATGGGGGTGATGAATATGATTATCAGGAGGCAGTAGAACAGCAATGGCACTAGGAACATGTTCACCTGATGTTGCAGCATGTGCACGTGCTTCATGCAAGCAGCTAGGCATAAACAAGGAAAGGGATAAGTTCCTCAGGAAGAGGAGTGTAAGAATGTAGATTCTTACAGTAGCATATATGCTACTAATTAGAGGATATAAGTCACCAGAGTGGCTTATGGGTTGTATTATATAAGCCACCTGCTAGGGGCGCCTGTAGATAGTGGACAACTATACAGTTGTCCACAGGTAATTAGATAAGCAACAGAACTTACTTGTAACCACACAACATGCAGACACCAATACACATATTGGCACAGTCTGTTTAGTGTGAAACATTAGGATTCTTACACATTTTTGACTGCCAAAATGTTTGGCAGCACTGCGATAACAAAAAAGATCAAACCGATCTTTTTACCCAAACCAACGAGTTTAACACTTGCCAGAATTCTTGAAAACAGTAAACAGACATTTACTGTTTATTCTTCTAAATCAATAGAAGAACACCACAGTGTGGCTGATAGATCATAGATCTATGACTTCGATAAGAACTCGAAGCCAAACGTCTAGATCCAGAGAGGATCAAGATACGTCTGGAGCCACAGCCAAGGGCCCAGACAGGAGAGTTGAGCCTGCCCACGATGTGCCACGATGTGGACAGGCAAATGGGAACAATGACGAGGATAGCTAGTCCTTGTATCACTATGACGCCTGTAGCTTCCGACTCTAGGAGTTGAAAGTGAGTATCGGCAGATCTAAGAGGATCTGCACCAGAGGAATCAGAAACGGACGATATATCATCCATTAAGAGAAATAAAAGAACTTTGACTAGGTTGAAGTTACAATCGTCTCTCGATGAATCGAGAGAGCCGCCAACTAGTGACACGAACAATTCGCTGGGGGTGTGAATGTCACAGCTCCCACATGTCCAAGAACATTGCAGATCGCGAAGTTCACCATCCCAAACAGGGATGATAGAGCAAGGGTTGGCGTGCCGGGATGAAGAAACCCGGTGATACGAACGTACAACCAGACACATTGCCCAGATGATTATGGCTCTCAAAGAGAGCCATAATCATGTAGACACTATGCGTGAAGTGAGCCAGCGAGTGGCTGAGGCAGCTCATGCAGCGGATGACACCGCAAACCAACTCCAAACACTAGGAGATGGTATGGAACTGTTAATACAGTCCCTGTAGGAGGAAGTACAAGAACCTTTGCGAGGAAAGGCCCCCAAGTGTGGCAACAATCCCAATAGGGATTGTGAAGTTGACCGTGAAGCAGAGAAGGCTCACAGGAAGTGAGACAGACAGAGGATGCCACCTCCATCTGGTCTGAACACTAGAAGTGGTCCTTGAGAACCTAGTGCCACGATAGAACAAGACAGCATCAGTACACGCCAGTGTACTGAGGAGGAGACAGATCGTGAGCTAGAGGCTCACAATAGAGAAAATATCTGCAAAGGAATTCGCAGATCAAAAAAAACTTATGATGATTAAGAAGTGCTCAAAGCAGTGACCCAACAGTCACTGTGGGAGATGATGAAGTCTGATGCCGATAGTGTCAGTACCATGACTAGCACTCACATTAGTCTTGAATGTGAGTTCAATCACTGGGATAGGATTGAACATAAGGCAGCACGATGGAAGCACTGTGCGCTAGAACTCCGTGCTAAACACGTGGATAAACTAGTCAAAGAGGCATATACTGCCAGGATCAAAGGTGAGGCCTTCAATAAACTGATCGAGTCAGCGAGAGTGGCTTGATCCATCCTCAGTAGCAGTTGTAGACTGAAGGATGCATTTTTAATGGCTGACAAACATTAACTGTTGTATCAGATTGACGAAGACATCGTTGATCCACCAGTGCAGCAGGACGTGAATACTCATGTCCCCCGACCGCACAGGCAGATACAAGCGATACCACGTGCGGTATCACTAGCAGTCACGGATCCTGAATGGAGGATCCAGGAGGTAGGAGGAAATCTGCCTATGTATGTAGACGGAGTTGCAAAGATGGTGCGAGCTGCCCTTGAGAAACACAAGGGCAGCGAGCCAGACAAATCCATGCTTGCCAAAGCTGGAGTAAAACTACCTCACCCAGCAGAATATGCTGGGAAAGCAGATCTCGAAGAATTCAAGAACTTTATCTCAGGGATCCTGAGATGGCTAGGCATGAATAGTCTATTGGGACCGTCCAGCACGGAACTCCAATTAAACTATTTAGGCACTCACCTCAAGGGTGAGGCATTGGAGTGGTATGCTCGAAATATCAAGCCTCATGATTGAGTCATAATCAACTGGACCCTGGAAAGTGCAATCGCTGGGTTACAACAGCGGTTCCTTCATGCACTCACGCACAGGCATGCGTTGAATAAGTTCGACACAATTGTGCAAGGGACCAAAACCGTTCAGGAATTACTGAACAATATTAAAAAGTATGCAGCATGGATGATACATCCGCCAGATGAGTATACAATCCGCAAACAGTTTGTAGCAGCGCTTCAAGAAGTGCTGCGTCATGAAGTCTTAAAATTAGGCTATACAACAGAATTCAGTTCAATAACTGAGTTATATGAAGCCACAAAGGCTGTAGAGGATGCATCTCAATATGACATCGGGTCGTAAGATGGAGCCTAGCAGTGCTCACATGCCACAGGCAAAGCCAACTTCGACAACTAGTTGAAATCAGGCTGTGCAGAGCTCGTCTCAAGCTCCCAATACAGGAAGCTGTTAGGGATCCCTATAATGTAATTATAGTCTCAAGAGTCTGCCTATAGGGTTCCAAGTGTTTCTATCTAGTAGTTGTACTTATATCTCTATTTTTTGTAACAGCTGCCTGAGTGTACATTAATGGTCCACAAGAGTCCACGACTTGGAAGGCTGACCTAATACTTGCCAAATCAAGAACTCAGCTTCAACTCAGCTGCTTATCAATAATTGCCTTTATTGTATCTCAGCAGCTGAGGTAAGCCAACTCATTGGTCAGCATAAACCATTAATGTACACAATTCAGCAGTATTTCTTTATTCTCTATTTTCCTAATTAGGTATTAATAGCCAGAGGTGCAATGTCACTGCCATAGCATCACTAGCCCCTCTAGCCAATCAGTAGTCGTATATTAATAGTGTAGAAATGACTAGAAGCTTCTGGAAGGTCTGTCCATAAAAGGAAACTGCCACAACCTTCCACCAGATTCCACCAGATTCCACCAGTTTCCAGTGGTTTCCAGACCTTCCAAAAGCAGCTAGAATGTCTCAGATGTAGAGCTATAAATATAGCCCTAGGTAGCCTAGTTAGACAAGCAATCAAACACATTTCACACCCACTTCTGCCTGAAGCCTGAGCCTTCTATCAGAATCAGTTCAAGCCTGAAGAACTTGACTAGCTGAAAAACTCTGCAGGAGCCTCTTTCAGTACGCTTATCACCTTGCAGGGGTGAGGCACAATCTCTTCAGCTTTTTGCTGCTTTAGTTAGAGCTCTGTAGTTTGTAGGACCAGAGTTAAAGACTACTAGTTTGTGTAAGCAAACCACTACTTTCCATCCGGTTGATACTTTGTTGCTTGTAGGGCCAAAGTTAAATTAATAGACTGTGTTGGTAACAACCACCACTACTATTCGATTAGCCTTTGTTGCTTGTAGGGCCTAAGTCTAATCAAATAACTAGTGTTGGGGTGTAGTACACTTTCTATCTAATCAAGCTCTGTTGCTTGTAGGGCCTTAGTTTGATTACTAGCTTGTGTCAACACAAAGCTACCACACTCTATCTTATCTGGGCACTGTTGCTTGTAGGGCCTTTGCCTGGCTAACTAGTTTGTGTTAGTGTTGACTTTATCAACTCTCAAGTTAGTTTTAACTTGCTGTTGTTGGTCTCATCTTTTCGCTCCTTGTTTCTTGGCTATCCTTTTAGTCTTTCAATTGATCAGCTATCCAATTGTTACGACCTGGAGCCTAGTCGTCCAAGTCTGCTTTCCCCATATATTGCATATAAAAACAAAGCATCGGAACCTTGTACGCTCATTCACTTAGTTTTCAAGTATTATCTTGACCAGACTAGTAGCCTTGCTACAAGTGCTTTTAATTGCATTATTACTGCTTCGTAATAGTGTTATTTGATCACTGGAGTAGAATCTCTTAATTGGGTTCTCCATTATAATAGTCTTTGGTTGATATCCCCTTGAATACTATCAAGTGGCTAGACTAAACTTGATTGTGTACCTTACACCAACGTTTAGTTCTGAGATCACAGTTTCCAAAACAGAAGCCGTTCTACCACGAAGCAGACAATATATTGTCCACTGAACGCTCGACCTCACGTGGAAACGAGGCCAAGTGTACCCCAAACAGGGGTACAGGCTACACAGAGAGCTGGAGCTGGAGCTCCTGTCCCTTCTCGTCCTTCACAAAAACCTTCTGGAGGTTCGGGGGTCAAGGACATAGCACAGAGATGACGTGCTATGAGTGTGGACAGGTCGGGCATATAAAGCCAAATTGCCCACAGTGGAAGAATAAACTGTGCATAGCAGGTGCATGGCTGGAAGAAGTGGTTGAGCACTCAGGGAGTGCTCGAGAAGGGGAGGAGGAGCCACAAAGTGGCAAACTAGACGAGCAAATGGAAGTCCAGGATGTCCATGAGAACGAAATCGGTGAACTAGTCGCTGATTACCAGTCGGAGCTCACACCTTATCAATGGGATGACGATGACAATATGAGAACACAAAGCTCATATCGAGCAGACGGAGTATGTCTGCTAGGAAGATCGTATGAAGAAAGGTGGCACAGACACCAACTACCACAATCAGTGGTGGTTTAAGTCGATCGAAACAATGACTTCTGCATCCACGTGGGAGTTGTAGACAAGACCATTGAGCCTGTCTATGATCATTGGTTCAGACCGCGTGATAAGACACACCCCAAACAGGCACATATAGATAACCAAACAATCTCCAGGTATTGGGAGATTGGTGGCATCAGAGCCCACTGTTTGCTAGACAGTGGGTGTGAGGGAGTTATGCTCTCTCCAGATTTCATACTTGCTGTAGGCATTAAGACGTTCAAACTCAAACATCCAATTGGTCTACAGCTAGCATGTGTTGGCAGTAAGTCGACCATCAACTACGGAACACACACCAACATCCACTTTGGTGAGCATAATATCGAGGAATACTTTGATATAGCGAATGTAGACTATTACGACGCAATACTAGGAACACCATTCCTATGTAGATTAGGGATATCCCTTGATTTTAGAGACGAGGGATGCATCCGTATGGGAAAGGAAGTAACACTGGGGGCATGAGCATATTTTTAGGGTAAGAAATGTGATAAAAATGCTTTTTCCTTACAGATTATTCATTCACTGTTCTGGTTGAAAAATCTCCCAAAAATGCTGCTTTTTTATCAAGTTTTAGGACCTGAAAATCTGGTACATACTTCACATTTCTAGGCATGGGAAATGGATGTAAAATGTGAGAAATAATGAATTTACTCATTGATTTCATGCCACAAAAATGCAAGGACAATCTTGGTTTTCATTGACATTTTCAACAGAAAAGAACCAAAATTTATCCAAGATTTCATAGTAAAAAAAAGGTGAGAAAATTAGTAAAATATATGAGATTTTCATGAGATTTTTCAAAACTATTAGCCAATGAATAATCCAACATTTTTCTTCAGTTTTTGCAAGGAAAAACCTGATGGATAAATGTTTATCCAATGGATAATCATTCACCCATAGGCAATATATAACAAGTTTTCTGAACCGAAAAGGCAATGAAAAAGTCAATGGATAAGAGTTTATCCCTTGGATAATCATTCACCCATAGGCAATATATAACAAGTTTTATGAACCAAAAAGGCAATGAAAAAGTCAATGGATAAGAGTTTATCCCTTGGATAATCATTCTGCCATAGGCAGAACATTTACCCCATATGGAAGAATGATTATCCAAGGGATAAACTCTTATCCTTTTTCATTGCCTTTTCGGTTCAGAAAACTTGTTATATATTGCCTATGGGTGAATGATTATCCAAGGGATAAACTCTTATCCATTGACTTTTTCATTGCCTTTTCGGTTCAGAAATCTTGTTATATATTGCCTATGGGTGAATGATTATCCAAGGGATAAACTCTTATCCATTGACTTTTTCATTGCCTTTTCGGTTCAGAAAACTTGTTATATATTGCCTATGGGTGAATGATTATCCATTGGATAAACATTTATCCATCAGGTTTTTCCTTGCAAAAACTGAAGAAAAATGTTGGATTATTCATTGGCTAATAGTTTTGAAAAATCTCATGAAAATCTCATATATTTTACTAATTTTCTCACCTTTTTTTTACTATGAAATCTTGGATAAATTTTGGTTCTTTTCTGTTGAAAATGTCAATGAAAACCAAGATTGTCCTTGCATTTTTGTGGCATGAAATCAATGAGTAAATTCATTATTTCTCACATTTTACATCCATTTCCCATGCCTAGAAATGTGAAGTATGTACCAGATTTTCAGGTCCTAAAACTTGATAAAAAAGCAGCATTTTTGGGAGATTTTTCAACCAGAACAGTGAATGAATAATCTGTAAGGAAAAAGCATTTTTATCACATTTTTTACCATAAAAATATGCTCATGCCCCCAGTGTAATTCCAAACCACGTGAATGCTTGGGAAGAGCAGCGGGACTATAAAAACCTGGCTGAACGCAAGACTCGAATTGGGAGTCTTAAGCCCAAACTGGTGAGCCACAAACTGTGACTCGTGAATGGCTCTTCGTTGCACGTAGAGCCATGGATGAGCTTGCCAGATGGGAGGCGAGACAAGGGAAAATGGAAAGAAAACCAAAGAAACATTGACATTGGTCTACTCAACCAATGTACCGATGGGATTACCGTAGGATGTACTGGCACCAAGCAACCGTTATTGATGGCAGATGACTTTCCCAAACTAAGGGAAAGATGGGAACTAGAGTACGCAGACCTCTTTGGAGGTGTGCCGTTAGAACTTCTTCCTTGGAGGGAGATCGACCACGAAATTAAGTTCATAGATGAAACCAAACAGTTTCATTATCAGTTACCGAAGTGCCTGGAAGCACTTTGAAATGAACTGATCGACGAAGTCGACCGGTATACCACCACTGGTTGGTGGGTATCAGCGTCTGTACGTTCTGCAGTGCCAGCACTATGCATTCCGAAGAAAAACGGAAAGCTCAGAACAGTGATAGACCTACGTCTACACAATGACAACACGGTGAAGGACATTACGCCCTTCCCAGACGACGTAGCTCGTGCTGCATATCGATCCAAGCTTGACATGTCCAACATGTACGAACAAATACGCGTAGTCAAGGAGGATGTCGACAAGACAGCTTTTGCGACCATATTTGGTAGATTCAAAAGCCAGGTTATGCAGATTGGAGACTGTAACACACCGTCTACATTTCAACGTCTCATGACATTGATTTTTCATAACGAAATTGGTCGATCAGTCCACGTATACTTGGACAATGTTCGTTTATTCAAGCTCTATAGAAGAGCACGAAAAACACCTTTGAAAGGTGTTTGATATTTTACATGAGGCACATTTATTCCTCAGTGGAAATCGATCCAAGATCGATTTGTATTCGCCTCACATGGAATGCCTTGGTCACATAATAGATGACAAGGGCATACATGCCGATGCGGATAAAATGGAGAAGGTTCGAGGTTGGAGAAGACCTCGAACATTTAACGATGTCCAACGATTTCTGGGACTTGTGCAGTATCTGGCACCATATATGCCGGATTTGACGGTGTATACAACTCCCTTATCAGGAAGTGCATGCAACAATAGGACGTTTCAATGGATGCCCTTGATGGATAAGTGTTTTGAATCCATCAAAGCACTAGCATGTAAGGTTCCAATTTTGAAGCCTATAAATCACGCTAGTACAGATCCCATTTGGGTTGTGACCGACAGTTCCAAGTCTGGAGTTGGAGCAGTTTATGGACAAGGTCCGGACTGGACGACTTGTTGTCCAGCAGGATTTCTCTCAAAGAAATTCAGTCCCGTGCAACAGCATTACAAAATGCATGAGCACGAGACGATTGCTATCCTTGAAGCATTTATGAAGTGGGAGGATAAGCTGCTAGGTCGCCAGTTCACACTGGTGATGGATAACAAAGGTCTCGAATACTTTGAGACACAACAGCATCTGTCAGACAGACAGGTGTGCTGGTGGGAATTTCTCTCCAGATTCAACTACACCACAGTACATGTACCGGGAGTGGAGAACAAGGTAGCCGACTGTCTGTCGCACTACTACGAGAACAACAAGCAGGGTGAAAGTCACCCAGCAGAAGAATACATCAACGCAGATGCACAGCTAGACCCAGAAGGAGAATTTATCCCAACGGATAGATTCGTAGAAATACGAATGGCCGCAGCATGACAGTTGCAATGATTACAAGATGTGACAGAGCAGCGTGTCATAGATGCGCGGCAGATGAAACAAGCAGGGGAAGAACCTTCCACACAGGTGGAAGGTAATGAGGAGGATGATGTACTAGTTACAGCGTTGGGTGCAGACTCAGAGAGTCTATGCTCACGTGTAGAATGTGAGTTTGACCTAAAATGAGCCATAGCCAATGGCTATGGAACAGATCCAAAAGTATTGGCAAATCCTGAGGCTCACCCTTGATTTGGGGTGAGAAATGGACTGGTTTGGACAAAGAACCAGTTCAATAAAGACGTAGTGTGTCTCCCCCAGGAAGTTTTTTCCAAGGGGAGGAGAATGGTCCAGATAATTATCGATCATGCACATAGAGTAGTTGGCCACTTTGGGCAATTCAAAACCGACAAGTACATCAGGTGATCGTACTGGTGCTCTCTCCAGACTTCATACGTGCTGTAGGCATTAAGACATTTGAACTCAAACATCCAATTGGTCTACAGCTAGCACGTGTCGGCAGTAAGTCAACCATCAACTATGGAACACACACCAACATCCACTTTGGTGAGCATAATATCGAGGAATACTTCGATATAGCGAATGTAGACTATTATGACACAATACTAGGAACACCATTCCTATGTAGATTAGGGATATCCCTCGACTTTAGAGATGAGGGATGCATTCGTATGGGAATGGAAATAATTCCGAACCACGCGAATGCTTGGGAAGAGCAGCGGGACTATAAAAACCTGAATGAATGTAAGACTTGAATCGCGAGTCTTAAGCCTAATCTAGTGAGCCACAAACCGTGACTCGAGACTGGCTCCTTGTTGCACGTGGAGCCATCCACGAGCTCGCCAAATGGGAGGTGAGACAAGACAAAAAGGAAAGAAAACCCAAGAAAAATTGACACTGATCTACTCACTGGAGACATGACACAAAATGTACCTAGAGAAAAGTGTGGGAAAACTGTGTAAAAAGATCGAATTTTGACACCATTTGTATGGTGGGAAAATTGAGAACAAAGTGTGTTCCCCCTTGGTCAACATTTGTTTGGGGTGCAGATGTTGAACAAAGTTAGGATTTGATTGGGGTGAAGATTAGGAATTTGCCTCAGATTTGTGCCCCACACAATTCAGGGCATTTTTGTTAATTTATCACGATTTTCACACCCAAGCATTTTGTAGGCAAAGTTACAATTTTCCCATGGAGAAAATCAAGAACAAAGGGGAAATGGTGTCAAAATTCGATCTTTTTACACAATTTTCCCACGCTTTTCTCTAGGTACATTTTGTATCATGTCTCCAGTGACTCAACCAATGTACCGACGGGATTGACGAAGGATGTACTCGCACTGAGCCACTGTCATTGACGGTGGAGGACTTTCCCAAACCAAGGGAAAGATGGGAACTAGAGTACGCAGACCTCTTTGGAGGTGTGCCGTTAGAACTTCCTCCTTGGAGGGAGATCAACCACGAAATTAAGTTCGTGGATGAAACCAAACAGTTTCATTATTGATTACCGAAGTGCCCGGAAGCACTTTGAAATGAACTGATCAACGAAGTCGATCGGCATACCACCACTGGTTGGTGGGTATCAGCAGAGAATGACAAGCAGGGGGAAATTCACCCAGCAGAAGAGTACGTCGACGCAGATGTGCAGCTAGACCCGGAAGGAGAATTCCTCCCAATGGATAGATTTGTGAAAATATGAATGGCCGCAGCGCAACGGTCGCAACATATTATCATAAGATTAGAAAAGGTCCATGAATGGCATGGGAAATGAAGGGAGGTCATAGTGACCCCCCCTAAGCAAACGGGCAAATTCCAACAGTTCAAAAATAGACAGGTAGTATTTTTGGACAACCCTATTTATTTTTATTATAGGCTACAAATTGCGCATCCTAAGGAGTCAGTACTCTAATTTTACTCAAGCTCCACATATTAGCCCACTTTTAAAAAGTCCCTAGTAGAGGGTCAAGGTTGCAAACAAGCAGACTAAATGTACATTATCTCAATCACACCCTTGATTTATTGCATCACTCTAGGAACAAGTATATGTCTTTCAACATAACAAGATCACAAGGAGAATTAGACTACTTAGATATGCAACATGAACTTTGATTTGAACTTGTGATTGACTTACCCTCTGACTGGGAAGAATAAAATAAAATTTTTACCCACTTTTGTTGAAATATAGTGTACATACCCTTCTTCAAAACCCATGAATTCTGCTATATAGACTGGCTCACCTATGTAGTATCCAATTGGTTTCTTTTGTATACCAAGGAAGATGTATGTATTATTTGGAAATTCAGGAAGTTTAAATACTTCTCCTAGACTGTAATGTTGTCGAAGATATTTGCCAAAAAGGTAGCATTCACAAATTGTACATTCAGTTGTGTGATACCTGTGTGAATGATTAGGTTCACGAAAATCTACTGAGGGTACTCTTTCAGCCTCCATGCTTCACAACAATATTAGAGACAGTTTATATTTCAATCATTTGTTGCAATAAGATGTTTTAAAAACTCCTACCAACAGTATTGGTAACCATACCCCCTTTTGGCAGGTCTGGTAATTATATCTAACTGTAAGGTCAGAGAACAAAAATCTGACTCTGTATGAAAGATACTGTAGAATGGAATTTTTTGTTGTTTCATGGCTTCAAGTTTCCACTCCAATTCCTTCATCATGTCATCTTTTGTTCTAGTATATCCTTCCCGCAGAGCAAATAAATGTTCAAAGAGCTGAAATTTTTGCTTTGGAGTAAGATCACAAAGCCAGGTCATTAAAAAGTCCATCCCGTCTATTAATATTAAACCCCCATTCCCATTATTCCATTGAGACAAGATTTTTAAAAACAATTTACACTCTGACTAATTTTTTTCAATCCTTTTCTCAAAACAGATGTCACCCATGAGGGTATATCATTAAATAAAGGAAATAAAGGTCACCCACTGTACTGTTTTTGTCAAATGCTCCAGGTGTTTCATTCTTGATATTTTTGATATGGCTATCTAAATATATGGCCATTTTTTCCTTTGTTAAACCATAGTTTCTTAGCCCATCCTCTAGGAACCTACTGAGGTGATTTTTCTCCTGATCATTTAAGTCAATGAGCAACTTTTTGAAATAGTACAGCCTGTCTAAATGTTCCATCCTGTTTACTAATTCGAATATCAGTTCCCATTAATCAATTGTTGTGACTTCTATTATTTGTATATCCTTACCTTCCCTAGGATATATAATCCTTCCTGTTGTGATGTATACTTTTGAATTAATATGGTTCATCTCATCTTCCAATATTTTTCCACATCTTATTTTCAATGTATTTCCATCCTCATCTATAACCTCTAAAAGAGTAGATTGGTGTCCTCTATAATACTTGTAGCCCCTTGCCATTACACAATATGTAGTATATATATGTGAAATTGAATATCCAGGCTTATATGTCCTTAAATTACAGTCTGTCAACTCTTCTAAATCATTGCTATACCCACATTGCCTTATAGAGGATAGTGGTGAGTCCCCAGTTCTTATATGGTGGTCAGGCCATCCAAGTTTAATACCTTTATAATTGATGAGGCCCATCTCTTCTGGCAGTGTTATGGCAGGTACTCTAGGATATAAGGAACCTTTAGGTCCTGGAATTAAAGTAATCTTCTCATTGGTTTGCTTAGCCCGAAAATACCTTTTGACAACTATATGCTTACCAACTACAGTAATAAGTTTGGTCTTCATGCCATTGAAACTATAATTTGCAACTAATGTCTTAAGATGTTTGGGAAATACACCTTTTTGATAACCTCCTTGCATTTTCCCAGTTTGTGAATTCCACCAATGACAATATGCAAAGAAATGTTCTTTCTTTAGATATACCATTGTGACTTTCTTATCACAAATATTCTTGACAAGTTGTTTCCATTGTTCCTTAAGTGAAACCTTGAAAAATTCACATCCTTCCAAATCATCTCTATAGGCTTTAAAATGTTTAATATAGTATTTTACTGACCTAATCCTACTTCCATAGAATTTCACTTCAAATCTAGTCACATCTGTATCTTTAGCATCTTCCAATGTTTTTTGCATAGACTCCGGTGGATCTACAAATATGTTGTGAATTCTTGAACCCAAAACTGTCATGACATCACAGCTTTCAAGCATTTGGACATATTTGTTATACACTTTGATTCTAGCAGAATGAGATCTACTGTAAAAGGAAACACAGTTATCTCCTACCTTTCTTCTGTCTTCAACTATATCTCCTTTCAGTACTCCCACCTTTCTTATGTATTTTATAACATGTTCTCTGGTTGTTATGTATGGTAGGTCCTGTGTGATGTCTATATCATGTAAAATAACATTGTCATTGACAATTTTTTTCACTGCTCTGAGGACATCTTCTAGAGCAATTTCAGATAGTGAGATTTTGAAAGAATAATAAGGGGTGTGTATAGGGCCAAAGTCATCATCCTGAAGATGATCTGAATAGAGCAACCTTATTTCAAATGAATGATTAAAGAGCTTTTTGCACTTAGCTTGTAAATATGGTCTATGGTCCTCCCCGATTGACCATACAATTACATTATCACAGAATATTATATTAGAAGAAGAAAGAGAAGGTTTAAAAGAGTGTTTCCCTTTGGTATGATCTGTCCCAAAAACATCAGGCTTGTCAAATTTTTTCATTATGTCAATACACTTCTTGGTCAGATCTTGTGTCATTGTCTCTTCATATATCTCTGTGTAGTGATTTTATTAATCATTTTTCTGTCTCAAAAATATATACATTTCATCAACTATAAATGCTTTTAAAATGTGACTCAATCAAGACCTTCTTATGAGTTGTGAGTACATTACATTATATTCCACATACAACCATTGTAGACACTGAATAAATTCCAACAAACCTGTATAACTTGTTAAATTGTATCCACATTCTGGATATATACCAACTTCAAACTTTGTATTTTCTATATATTTTCCATACATAAATCTTGCATTGGCCCCATGTATGATAATTGCATGGGATGCATTTGGTGCTGTCTTAAATGCTCTTTTATTTTCAAATATCATATCAATCATAGCCTTACATATGCTATTTTGATAACCTTGGAGCTCAAGTTCTGTTCTGGGAACAGTTAATAAGGACCAACAAAATAACCTTGGTTTTTCAAATTGTTTCATATAATGTACTATATTTACGTTTTGTTGTGACTGTGGAACTTTATCATCCTCCAATCCTGGTCTAACAGGAATGAAGTTTTCATTTATAATTCTATATAGTTTTGCCTCTCTTGCTATATCTTCATCTGGGTAGTTATAGATTTCTCGTAAACATATCTGCAGTTCAATGATAGCACATTTTTCTTCCTCTTTCTCATGCAATTTATTCTGAAGTTTTTCAATTATACTTACATCATAAATCTCCTTTCCATAGGTGTCCAAACCATGAATATATGGGAGTGTAAATGAACCAGCATACCGAAACAGGGCTTGAAAATTATTAATTAAATGTTTGGAAATGACAGCATCATATGCTGGCTCTATTTCTGGTGTGCTTCTCTGTGTCTTGGAAAGCAGTCTTCTGATCAAGTGCATGATGAACTCTCACTACTTGGTTATCTAAATGTGACCTAATCAATAAACTGAAAAAAAATAACACACATACCTAGGTTGATAACATTATTGTTATCAAGTCTTTTCTTCACATTCACAACATGCCTTCACAAGCTGAAATAGATGCTAAAAAGGATAAAGATGCCAAAGCAAACAAACTCAATGAAGCATTTCAAGGCTTAATGGAGAAGAGATGGTCATTTTTAAGTGAGTCATGGCCTACAATAACACAGACAAAATATCATCGGACAGAGATTAAAAAAGTTAAAGGAATCGATCATGTTAAAAATGTCATATTGAAGAAACTTGGACCAATCCCTGTCTTTTTCTTTCTAACAGTTTTGTTCTGTTTCAAAGACCATCCTGGTCCCTACAGAAATGTAGAAAAGGGGCTATTATTAATATACCATCTAATCACTGGTCTGTCTTTTGAAGAAATGGGAAGACACATGCCTTCAACTACTTTCTATGATGTCCATAAGGGTTTCTATGGAAGAGAAGGGAATTTAAATGTTGATCTAAATGAACAGGTCAACAACATCTTACAAACAATGTTCTCAACTATAGAGATAAGAATTTTGTCTGCATATATAAACAATCCTGATGAGTTTAAACCAATCACATTGCTACTAGATGGTCATGATACTAGAGGATCTGAAATTGGCCAAAGTTCAGCTGATGGCTATTCTTTCAAGTTATAGAAAGCTGGATTTAGAACTCAAGTATGAATGGTATGGTATTATTTACATCAGTATCCAAACCTTGTGCAAAAAACAACGATGGAACAATGTTAGTAGCACTAGAAAATTTGGAGAATTATATACACGAAGCTGATTGTGTTGGCCTTGATGGTGGTTATGCAAAATTTATCAAGCAGGTAGTGGCAAAAAATGAGAACTTGCATGCTAATAATTTCTTATACCCTTGTCAAAAGAAACCAAACAAACCACTATCTTATAATGAGACAAAGTATAATGAGAAGTTTGGAAGTTTTCGCTCTACAATAGAAGCTTGGTTTGGAGAACTGGGAATAATATTTAGTAAATTTAATAATAAAAGGCCAATTAAAACTACAACTCCTAAGGTTTTCACATTACAATTACAAGTAGCATGTGTATTACTAAATATATATAAAATAGTACAACTAGGGAAGATTGAGGCTGGTGATGCTCATAAGGCTTGGTTGGATGATGAATTTGACTATCCAAAGCAAGATGATATAGAAGATACACTATCTCCACCTGTGACCTTAGAGGAGAAAGAGTCTCACATGAACTCTATTAAAAATATCAGAAACAGCTACTAGATGGTAATCATATAGAATCTGATGAGGATATGGAAGAAGAGTCCTATGAAATCGATAAAATAGTAGGACATAAATCTGATAAGAATGGTATTCGACATTATTTAGCAAAATGGAAAGGTTACCGACGTCCTTCATGGATTCCAAGGGAAGGTTTTAATAATACAGATTGCATATATGAGTACTGGAAAAATGTGAAGGCTGGAACTATATAGAGGGTCATTCAGGGACAGAAGGTTGTTCATAACTTTATCCAAATGTGCATTTAATTTATGATGTATTATAACCAACACATGTAAAAGCTATGTTTCTGAATATAGATGGACATTCCGAATGAAGTAGAACCTTTAGAAGTTCTATGTTTATGTTGTATTTAAATATCTGTGATGTACATTCAGGATTTTTTGGATAAGTGTATATAAGACATACATATCATCTCAGTTCAGATATGTTAGAATATAGAAGGCATACCACAATGTTTTACAAGTATAAATCAACAATGATGATATAGGGTGCAACTAGACATGATGTGTACTATAGTATGTTAGATGTACAATAAAAGTTATGGCTACATTGAGATAGGCCTGTTGAATAAAATGTGTATCATTAGTAAAAGAAAGATATTGTATAAAATTTTAAAAAACTTTAGATTATACATATGTATCAATAGTTAGTGTAAACATTCAAGTAGATGTAAAGCTATTAATTCTGATGTGTAATTGAGATAATGTACATTTAGTCTGCTTGTTTGCAACCTCAATACATGTGAATGACCCTCATAAAATGTTGAAACATCGCCGGAGAGTTCGTGAGACCCATCAGCAGTACTAAAAACTCGAAGGCTCCATATCAGGTGCGGAAGGCTGTTTTCCATTTGTGGCCAGGCTTGAGCTGAACATTATAGTAACCAGTGCAAAGATCGAATTTGGTGTAGATTTTTGCTGACTTGAGCTGGTCGATAAGATTGCCAATGAGGGGGATCGGGCAGCAATCCTTGACCATAATCTTGTTGAGAGCATGGTAGTTGAAGGCCCCCATTCTTCTTCTTAGTGAATAGTACGGGTGCTCCACCAGGGGAAATTGATGGTCGGATGAAGCCTTTTCCAAGCATATTGTCTAGGAATTCACATAGGGCTTCCAGTTCTACTCCTGACATTGGGTATATTGGTCCATGGGGTAGTGGTTTGTTGTCTTCGATTTCAATCTTGTGGTTGTAAGATCTATGAGGTGGGACGGCTTTTGCTTCTTGTCTGGAAAAGACATTGACAAAATCAAGGTACTCGTTGGGTACACTTTGGCAAGCAGTTCCGCTTTGTCTGTCAGTAAGACTTTGCCATGAAGTAGCGATGTAGGAGCAGGTTTGTGGGCAATAGCAAGCAAACTTTCAGACTTGAGTGTAGGTAACGATGGAATAAAGTGAAAAGAGTATATGTCTTCTCCTGCATTTATGAACCTCCTGAATGCAGCAGCACCAACAAGGCTGATCCACAGAACTTCATGTGTTTGGATGTCGGTAATGAAGCCATCAGGAAAAGGTAATGGGTCGGAAGACATAGTTGGCATATTTGTTTCAACTGGTGACCAGAAGATAGGAGAATCAGATTGAGAGAAATTGGGTTTTGAAAGGATACCCGATGGTTGCAATATAGTTGCTGAAGAACCAGGAACTATCGAAGGGGGTGACCCTGAAGAAGTGTGGAGTTCTGGGATAGTATCGAAAATTGAAGGTAGCGTCGATTGTATGTCCCAAGTGGTTGTGATGCAAGACATGGCAGTGGTCATTGTCAGAAGCATCAAGCCAGTGCCAGATTGGAAGTGACATTGAAGCCCAGTTGATTGTTGGTTTCGTAGTTTTTAGCTGAGGGAGACCTAGAACAATCGGGGCTGAGGGATGAAGTTGAGTAATGAGAAGTGATAGAGATTGAGATGATGAATTAGGAAAAGAGATAGTAGTTTTGATGTATTTGTGGATAAAACCGCTAGTGGCAGGTTTTCCATCAAATAGACATAAAGAGATTGATTGAGAAAGAGATTGTCGGGCTGTTGGAAGTTGTGTCGCTAATTGTGTGTCAATAAAGTTTGATGTTTCCCCGGAGTCTATGAGGTACAGGATCAGAATGATCAGAGAGAGTTAGATGAATGATGAATGAAATGTCAGATTGAGATACAAGTCCTGACCATAGTTGTACAGAGGGAATTGTGTGCAGGTATGCCATGTGACCCATTGTGCACACATCAGATGGATCACAGATTAGTTTTCCACCGAGGATTGATGTCCCTCATTTATAACCTCTTCGATTGTTGCCAATTGAGGTTCTGCAGAAATGGTGAAGGTAGCTCGTCCTGAAGCCTGTTGTGGGTTCTTCACATAAATACAGTTGTGACTGTGGTGGTCAGGTTTTTCTCCACAATAAATACACAAGCCTTTGGCTTTCTGGCACTCCTTCTCAGCATCAGTCAAATGACTGGTGTTATTGAGCACACTGCCGAGGTCTTTTCAATCTGTTGTTCCTCCTTGTGATGGTTTTGATTTGTCACTAGGATAATTGTTGCCCCTTTGTTCAAATGGCTTGTGCTCAGATTCCTTCGGGTTTGTTGAGGTGTTTCCAGTTTGGCGAGCTGATGTAGCATGAGAGGTCTTCTCATTCTGGTGAGCCCAGTAGTGATTGTTGCAGTCCAGGGCTTGCTGCTTGAGGGTGTCAAGGGTGGTCACTCATGGTAGCGACAGAAGATGGTCCTTGATGTGTTCGGCAAGGCCTTCATAAAACGCATCATATAGAGCGGGGTCGTTCCAACCTGTATGAGGAGCATGTTCAGCAAATTTGATCATGTATTTATTCACACAATGATTATCCTTCATTCTGAGTTGTCAGATTGATCATTGGGCAGACTGAGTGAGGTCAGGCTGTCCAAATGATTGGTTGAGAGCGATAATGAATTCATCCCAATTGGTTCGGATGGTTGTTTCAGGTATTGCAGTGAGGTGGGGAAGCCACCAATCGAGAGCAATCCCGGAAAGATAGGAGGTGACATATGCGACACGTTGGTGATCAGTTGAAAACTTGTGAGGTTTGTTGTCGAAAGCCATAATGCACTGAGCGATAAATCCCCAAATAGATTCTGGTTTGGTTCCATCAAAGTGAGTCAGTTTACCGATTTCAGAATCAGTTTCATTTTGTCCTTGTGCTATTACATAGTAGGGGACACCATAAGGTTGGTACCAGGGACCGTTGGGTGGTCCCCCAGGTGGTGGTCCTCCAAAGGGATTGCCAGGAGGTCCGCTGAAGGGTGCTCCAGGTGGTCCTCCAAAGGGAGGGGATTCGCCAGGTGGCCCAGGGGGTGGTCCACTAGGAAATCCTGGAAGATGTGGTTGTCCTGGGTGTCCCAAGGGGGGTCCAGAAGGCAGGGATTGAGGTTGTGACGGTGTCGATGAATTTTGGCGATGCAACATAGTCGATACTGTTGGACTAAGTGGAGGAGCAGAAGGAGTGTTAAGGGCCAGGTCAGATGTGAGGTCAGGTTTGGTTGGAACTCTCCTTGACTGAAATCGGAAGTTGCAATATTCAGAAATGCATGGAATATTGGATGACTTGGAATTCGGAGATCTGAAGACTGATCTATATGGGTGTTGGCTTCAACTTATGGGTTGCACCCTCTTGGATTTCTAGTGCCCTGGTATTTCAGACTGAAGACCAGACAGAATTATTGGGGTTCCGATGGTTGGGTCTATTTGGAAGGATCAGTGACAAATAATACGTTAAGACTTATCGGAGATGAGCAGGAGGTTTTGGGTACTCCAAATTGGAATAACCAATGCAGGAGAAGATAGGGTTAACAATAAATGAATATTGAGTAAGGGTTTAGCTTTACAGAAAAGCAGGTGAGGGGTTTTTGGAATGTTGGATATGTCGGGGTCGGAATACTCGGAATATTGAACAAGGTCAAAAGCCTTATTGCAGGTAGAACTTGGAGTGATGAAGTGTAATAAAAGATATAACGATATAGGGTAGACAAGAGATATCAGGTGTGCAGGATATCACAGGTTATATCAAGATAACGAGATGAAGTAATGAGATATACAATGAGATATACAAGCTAAAGAAAGCTTGAGCAAGGGAAAGTGTATTTAAAGGAACATGCGGAATTCCGAAATCGGAAACAGAAAGATAAGGGTGCGTGATACGGAGTTCCAGAGTTGGAGCGAATACAGAAATCAAGATAAGATGTACAGGGATAATATCAAAATAGAATCATGACTAAGAATGATAAATGGGGACATGTCGGAAATAAGCAGGAAAGGGCTTATCGGGATACGGAAAATGTCGGAATAACACGAGTTGGATCTGGGATCTAACAGTATCTCCCTTTTACGGCCAAGCCCTCGAAGGCCGATTATGCTATTGAATATTGTGGGAAGTTTGGGTGTCGGTTATCCATAAAGGCTGAGATCTTGGATCAGATATAAATAGGGGAAAATGGTCTGTGGATGCACACACACTTTTTGACTCCCCACCACCACCACCACCCCTTAGTTCAAATGGCATTGCATACCAGGTCCACCTCACCCACCCACTCTGTCATTGACGTCAGCTCCAGCAATGAACTCGCCATGGAGGTGAGAGAGTACAAGCGGAAACAGAAGGAGTTGGAGGATAAATTGCGGGAAAAGGCAAAGGCAAAGCGGGAAAAGTGGGAGAGAGAAGTGGAGGAAAAGCAGGAGCGGGAGCGGAAGGAAAAGGAGGATTGGGATCAGAAAGAACAGGAGGATCAGGATCGGAAGATGAAGGAGAAAGAGGATGAGAATCAGCAAAAAAAGGAGGAAGCCAACTGAAGGAAGCAGAAGGAGGAGGTGGATTGGTGGAAAGCTGAATCGACGCGGATGGTGCGGGAGGAGTTGAGGTGGGAGAAAGCCTGACTCAAAAAGGTGTCTGTAAGTCATCTTCTTATGATTATGATCAGAGGAGTTTTGACAAGAAATTCAGACTAGCCGGAGAAGGGTGACCGTGATCAGAAAGCCGATCGGAATACCAAGGGTACATCGGAAAATGCCGGAGGCCGAAAACGTTGCCTCAAGGACGTATGGTCGGAGGCCAATGAGTACGACGACCAATGTGTGCTCTGTCGGACGCAGGGGCTGGAGTGGGTCAATGAGGAGTGGGGAGGTCATGGAAACGGGTGTGTATCCAGTGCCAGAATGACTGGAAGAAATGTATGAAGCCAGGTGACGTGGATTTTGCGGCAGAGATGGTGGCAAAGTTGTTGTTGCCAGCATACAAGTGGGTTTGGGCGGAGAACGTGGAGGCCGGACCAGGACCGGTGACGAAAAGACGTTGGGCGGAAACGGCTGTGGATCAGGAAGTCGGGGCCATGTTGGGGAAGGGGAAAGGCAAGGAGCAGGCGACAGAGGACAACACAGAGGATGAGGCAGAGGATGTGGGGCTCACGGCGGAAATCCACAGGCTCCACAAGACGATTCACACTCTCACAAAGTGGCTCCACTACAACATGGAGGGAATGGCAGTGTTCAACAACACATTAAAAACATCGCACAAGATCGCAGAAATCAAGTTCAAGTTCCAGAAAAAGCGGTGGGAGACATACCATGGGGCGTTGGCGCCGCAACTGGAGTTGGAGTCAGAAGCCGGGCCGGGGAATGAGGCGGAAAATGTCGGGCTGCAACCTGAGCTGGAGAAGGAGTCGGAGAAGGGGAAAGGGAAGGCAAAGGAAGCAGACGGCAACGGAATGGACATTGATGTCATTCCGGAGGTTCCAGAGAAGGAGGTTCTGGAAAGGGCAGGAATCACCAAGAGCCGGAGGCAGAAATCGGCCAGAAGGCAGTGGATCCAGGAGATGCGGATTCGGAAAAACAAGTCGAAGAGGGATTGGGGAAAGCGGCAGGGCCTGAACCAGAGGCCAATGGGCCAGAAGAGGAAACTATGCAGTAGATAGGAGTTGGAAGATGAAAAAGTAGTATAGAACAAATCGGAAGAGTTTTGGTAAAAGTAATATAGTTAGTTGTCAGGAAATGAAGTTGTTTTTAAAATCAGAAAAACGAAATGATCAGAAAAATTGAAATAATTGGAAAAACGGGAAACGGTGAATCAAAGATGTTTCGTTAAGTTCAAGGATGTCAGAGAATTGGGGTAAATCAGAATTGGAGGGAAGTCAGAACATGACTCGGGATCGGGATTGGACTTGTAAGAAATCATGAAGAAGTTCGGGAGGGACAGAAATATTGGGATGTGAAAGGCATGGATGTCGAAGGGGTTTTGGGATTGCGGGATGTAAATAGAAGTGTGAATAGAAGTGTTGGGTTGGAAGTGTTGTCAGAAGAAGTCGGAATAGGAATGAAGTCGGAATAGGAATGGAGGATTGGGAAAGATTGTTGTCAACATAGTGGCTACTCCCCCTTGAAGGTAGACGTCCCATCGTCTACCCCAGGTGTCAGAAAGTAGAATACAAGGAGTCAGAGTGTCAGAGGACCAAAGGATTCATTGGGAATTTTTTGGCTTTTCCAGGAAATAAACGGTGTTTCTTGGAAATTCCTCAATAGTGGTCTTGATGTTGTCTAGTTGAAATTGTTGTAATCACAGATTACCAGAGAATTAGGAGAATATCGGAGGGTTTGGACTTGAAAGGGAACAAGAAAGGAATGAATCAGAATTTTTGGGATGTTCGGAAAAGCATTTGAAAAGGAGTAGAAGAAAACACATCGGGAAGAAAAAGGTATTGGAAAAAATAGGAATCAGGATGTTTTGGTGGAATTTGCGGGTTTTGTCAGAAATATTGGTAAGGTGCTTGATATTCGGCCTGGAATATTGTCCTAATGGTTTGAAGGGTTGGAATTTTATTGGAAACGTGGGTCAGAGGATGTAAGGATGGTGTATTCATGGATACAAGGGGTTTAACAGTGCCATTTGAGGGAGACCGTTACTGATTCCAAAGGTGGTTTTGTCGGTTATTGTCCCATAACACGGAATTCAGTATTGGTGACTAGACTTGGAGTCGGAGTAACTGCGTTGCATCTTGAATAGTCGGATTCGGAAAATCTGGAAGTCGGAGGTTGGAAAACTAAATCTCAGAAACAGAAGGATGTCTTGAAGGAGATTTGGAGTTCAGCGTTTTCGGAAATTGTCCTGGAGTGTTCTCAAGGAAGTACAGGTGTACTGTGTGGGATGTGTTGGATGAAATCCTATAGCTAGAGCCTCGTTAACATGTTCTCGAGGTGGTTCTGGCTTAACTAGATGTGAGGAAAATAATTTTTCCATAGTGAGATTCTCTCCCTCCAATAGATGTGATCTTGTCAGAGTGCATAGCGGAATATTGATGATCGCTTGTCAGGAATTGGAAGAATCAATGTAATGGATTTTCCTATTGGAAATGTGCCAAGGTTTCCATATTGTCGTGTTGCGAGTTGAGGTTTCATCAAGCATTGACATTGGATGTTATGGCAGGTCGGAGGATGTCGCAGCGAAGCAGGATTTTTGGAGATTTGGAAAAACGCAGTATTTGCAGGTTTCCTGGAGACATGTCATAGAATTGAATCTTCTTGTTGAGGAGTGCAGAACTAAGTACTACCCAATGCCCTGTCAATCAACAGATTGTAGTGGGTGGGTTAGTGGCATCCCCAGCACATCAGAACAATTAGAAACAAGTGGCGTTATATGCAATGTAATAACAATTGGGATTTTTCGCTCAATGGGAAACATGATTGGCATGAACAGCCTGTTGGATGGTGTGACATAATATGTCATTGGTAACAGAAAACAGAGACCGGCGGAAGGCGGGAATCTGAAGGATGGTGTTTAGACATAATGATCGGTCGAAAATGTTTGGAAGAATGATATTTGGGAGTTTTTGGAATTGGAGGTAAGATTTGAAATGATTGTAAGGGGTTTGGTGGAATTGTCAGAAGGTAGGAAGGGTGTTTTCGGAAAGTGTCTGTGGTGATCTTGGTAAGGCATGAAAAAAGATATGAACGCGGATTCATGCTCGAGGGTCTTTGAGCTGTCAGTCTCGGGAACTCAGAAGGTCCTCTAAGGGGACCTTGATGTTGGAATCACTTAGCATGACAGTTGTAGTTCAGGATTTTGCTTTCCTGGTGAAGGATGATGACTTCAGGCATTTTTTTCACTTTATGACCAGGTTTTCCACAGTAGAGGCATAGCTTTTGGTCGATGTGTTGTTGTTTCTCCTGTAGTATTAACTTGCCGTCTTGTCCAAGGATGTTGGAAAGTTTCGGTGTTGGCAAAATTGGGGTTTGGTCGGAAGTTGTTGCCATTTGTTGTGAGTCATCACAAAGATGGTTGGTGGTCGCATTGTTGATGTTGCTTGGGATTTGCTTGGGTTTAAAGTCTTTGTCTATGAGGCACTTGTCGAAGAAGCTGGAGTACTCGTGAATGTTTGATGGGTTGATGACATTCTCCATAGATCTGTCGGTGTCGAAAATCAGGTGTTTAAATCAGGTGTCGGAAGACATTGTAGAAATCAAGAGTGTCAGCTGTTAAGGGCTGGGTCAGACGTGAGGTCGGGTTTGGTCGGAACTCTCCTTGACCAAAATCAGAAGTCCCAATATTCAGAAATGTGTGGAATATCAGATGACTTGGAATTTGGAGATCCAAAGACTGATCTATACAGGTGTTGGCTTCAACTTATGGGTTGCGCCCTCTTGGATTTCTAGTGCCCTGGTATTTCGGACTGAAGACTGGACAGAATTATTGGGGTTCCGATGGTTGGGTCTATTTGGAAGGATCAGTGACAAATAATATGTTAAGACTTATCGGAGATGAGCAGGAGGTTTTGGGTACTCCAAATCAGAATAACCAATGCAGGAGAAGATAGGGTTAACAATAAATGAATATTGAGTAAGGGTTTAGCTTTACAGAAAAGTGAGTGTAATCAAAGAGGGGTTTTTGGAATGTTGCATATGTCAGGGTCGGAATAATTGGAATAATTGGAATATCAAACAAGGTCGAAAGCCTTATTGCAGGTAGAACTTGGAGTGATGAAGTGTAATAAAAGATATAATGATATAGGGTAGACAAGATATATCAGGTGTGCAGGATATCACGGGTTATATCGAGATAACAAGATGAAGTAACAAGATATACAATGAGATATACAAGCTAAAGAAAGCTTGAGCAAGGGAAAGTGTATTTAAAGGAACATGCAGAATTCCAAAATCGGAAATGGAAAGATAAGGGTGCATGATATGGAGTTCTGGAGTTGGAGCGAATCAGAAATCGAGATAAGACGTACAGGGATAATATATTGAAATAGAATCGTGACTAAGAATGATAAATGGGGACATGTCGGAAATAAGTGGGAAAGGGCTTATCAGGATATGGAAAACATTGGAATAACATGAGTTGGATCTGGGATCTAACAAGAAGGCATTCTTGGAAAACCTTGCCATTGTCTGCTGTTAAAAGCAGATAGGTTGCCTCTAAATGTCAGACTGTTGAATGATGAAGGTGATGTATGAGAGGGACTCAGGTGCTCCATTACTGGCATCATCAGGTGAGCGGTTGGTGGTCGCAGCAGTGGGGTTGCTGTCGGGTCGACAGGAGGCCGATGAGGTTGAGCAAACAGTGGTCTGATAGTGATTGGTGGCTTATGCTGCATATATGCAGTCCCAGGACAAGGATAAGGGGATCCATATTCATGCATTCTAGAGGTAGTGCTAGGTCAAAAGATATTTGATGCCACTGCTGTATAAGGACGACTGATTGCCTGTCAAGTTGGCATATAGAGTTCTGAATCCGAACGTGCAGGTGTCGGGATTGGTGGATGTGAGAAGGATGAGAGCAATGACATTGTTGCCGATGGAGGCAGTAACTGTGTTGGTTGATCACTGATGGGTTCTAGAGTGACACCAGCCCTTTGAGCTCGCATACAAGCTTGCATTAGTCGTGCTTGAGTCACAATAAGATGTCTCTGCTGAGTGCTTATCAGTGCTTGAGTCTGGCAAAGATTCTCACTGAGTTGTCGAAGTTTGGCTTCCTCTTGTCCCATTGTCCAAGGCAGTACCGACATTGATTGATGTGGGAATGATGACATATGTGGAGGGAGAACCTGGTGTAACATATGCACCAGATTGGTGCTGTTGGGATGCTGTTGGGTCAATCTACAGGAAAGATGCTGATCCACCTCTACTTGGTCAAGGTAGTGGAGTGATGGCGGGCCCTTGGGATCGAGTTTGAATATGATCAATAGGAGAGTGATGGGGGTGACCTGACGAATCGATTGTCCTATCCGACATACTTGAAAGAGAGAAACTAGGAGAAGGATTTCAACTAGTAGGTGTTAGTTCTATTATACTGTCAAAAACCACCTTTGGCCTGTTATCTTTGACAGAACAAAGTCAGTAACAACAAATGTGGTTAAGGATAGTGTTGCCGCAGCTCAGCTAGCTGGCTTAATGGCTAGCCGAGCTGTGGCTATGGCTCGAAAAGCCAGGGTCAAAACCCCAAGCTGTAGCCGAAGCTCAGCTAGCTGCGGCTCAGACCAGCTAGCCAGCTAACGGCTCTTAGCTGGCTAGCTGGCGTGAGCCGCAGCCAGCTGAAGCCACAGTGCGCCAGCCACAGCCACAGCCACCGCCGTTGGTGGATGCTGCACCAATGGCAGTGGCTGTACATCGCCGTACATGACAACCACCACCATTGTTGGGGCAGCACCAGTGCGGCCCCAATGATGGGGCCATGCTGCAGTCGACAGTGGAAGCACCCACCACTAGTGTGGTGGGTGCTGTCACAACGGCGGTGACACAGCCGCCCCGGAAGTCGAGACTTCTGGTGTGGTTGCAGCACCACCACCGTCGGTGCTCTATGCCATCCATGTGGATGGCGTAGAGCACAGGCAGGCAGTGGCAGCGTTGGCTTGCAGCCAACACTGCCACTGCACAGTTGGCCCAGTGGCTACCGAATTTGGTAGCCACCATGCAGACTAGCACAACACTCGCAGTCGTTACTGCAAGTGTTTGTGCTCTACACCATCCATGTGGATGGTGTAGAACACAAGGGGTGGCAATGTTGGCTTTCAGCCAATGGGGCTGCCAAACTGACTTCAGTTCAGCAACCGCCATTGCACGCCAGCAGATATACTCGCACCAATGGTGCGAGTACTTCTGCTATGCCATCCACATGGATGGCGCCACACATGCCATTACAGGCTCTGTTCGGCTTCAGATCGAGGCCAAACCTCGAGCTGAAGCCCAAGCTGAAGCCTGCAAGCCCAAGCTGGTGTTTTGGCTCGACTAGCCGAGCTGAAGCTTCGGTCCAGCTTTGGCTTAAGAGCTGGCTCAAAGCCAGACCACGGCAACACTAGTTAAGGAACCCTTCTGATGAGGCCGAAAGTGTTAGCAATGATGTATGCAAAGTGTACAAGCTGAGACAGCAAGAGAAATGGCGCTGTGATGGTGCCTACTTGTCGAAACTGGGATAGAGAAGGAATTTGAAAGAAGAAAGCAAAGTTTACTTAGCAGACAAAGTTCTGGCAATACTAGTGACATTATCGTCAAAGATAAAGAGGGATAGAGATAAGAGGATAATGAGTTCAGAATAGTTGTTAGACTCGTCGTATGACTTTGATGTGTAGATGACACCAAGTAAAGAGAGGGTGAAGACTTATGATAATAGAACTAAAGAAATACATGTGTTCTATCCTACTGTTTTATACTAGGCGTATTCACCGAAGTTGGATAGAGACCATGTGGACTGCATGCTAAATGGAGGTATTATCCCAAACTCATCTGTATAGCTGTCATAGTTGTTGATGTTAATATCTACTGATATTGGAGCCACATGTATTGACGATCGGTTGCTAGGTTGAGTGATTCAACCTCAAAGGCGAATATTGCTAGTGTTGGTAAGACGTGGGGAAGATGGCGACAGTAACAAGTGTTGTTAAGTGTCGAATCATGACAGGAAGCAGGGGTGCTACCAATAGAACTGGCCAAGAAAAGTTTCAAGATAACAGTACCTGCGACAGGAAAGAAGAGAGTGCAGAGAAAAATAACATGAATGCAATTACCACTCATACCAGTGTACAGGTTCACAGATTACTGTTCGCAAGGGCAGACAATACCAAATATAATTGTTGACATTCCGACCCCACCGACTGGAGGCAGACTAACACTATTCAACCTTTATGTGTCGCTATCACAAAGCTCAGGGCAAGACACAATCAGGTTACTTCGAGACTTTGATGAGAAGATGTTCATGCAGGAGTTGGATGTGTACCTGCACCCAGAGGATGCAAGACTAGAGGAACTCAATGCAAAGACATCAGAGTGGTGGGAAAGGAAATGCAGCGTGATGCAAATTTAAATCAACTAGAATGGATTAGAATAGAAAAAGAGGTACAAAACAGAACGGAAGCAAGGGAATCAACATAATGATGAAGAGCACCATGTTGAGTGAAAACATAGCAAAGATTTATAATGCCAATACAGAAGCACAGATACATGAAAAGGGATCAGATAATGATATGAGAGGGTGGATACATGTATCTTGACAACCATCATCAGAATCACAACTATCCTGTCACATTGTCAGGTGGGAAATAGACCTTGCAAGCAAGGTAACTTTCATACAGTGAACCAGAGTAGGGCTAGCTGAGAGGCCCCTGATGAGACACTGTGGCAGGTGTCAAAACTCCAGCTAGTTTCTGAGTTCCCCTTGCTTGGAGCACTCTATCTTCGGAGACGGTGTGCCGGATAGGTCGTTTCGTGACCTTAGCGTAAGTTACATATACGGTCTATTAATAATAGACCGTATATGTAACTTACGCTAAGGTTACAAGACTACGTTTTAAATTATATCGCTCACGGTTTCTTACGGTCCAGTTCCCGGCGTGTAGTGGAATGCCTCTTCGCCTATTTTTGCCATTTCCACCAGCGGGGAATTTCTTACGCAATAAAGAGCGGAGGATCTCTTCTGGAATACCGGATGAAACATTATATGTACGGTAACGCGATGTGTTCATATCTCACTCACAGAATTCTCTTTTGCAGCTCATGTATATTAGATTACCCGAGTCGTTTAAATCCGGCCTTCTGAAATCATTTTAGGGACTAAATGTGTTCTCACCATTATATTTTTTTACATGGCTTCGACGCGCCTCACCTTGCACATGGCTATTAGAGGTTAGCCTTGTTCCCCGGTCATCTCAGAGTCTCAACAAGCTGAACTTAGTAGCGATTCTTCAACTGACTCATCACCTGAACACTACTTTGGGACGTCTGAATCCTAGATCGCGTTCACATGGTCGAAATTACAGGCTCCATATTTGAACACCGCTCAAAGTTATATGCACACACCTTGGATACATCTCAGATCAGCGCAGTGTGGGTGGACTATATTTGTTCGCAGGGCCTTCCACTTGTGTCACAAAATGCGACTTCGTCCTATAGGTACCTTGAGGTTTGCTGCTTTACACCTCTTGATTTTTTTTTTTTTCTTATCCGGTGATCGTAAGGGATGTGACGATCATTAGGTCTAAATATCAGGTTCCTATCCAGACAGCTCTAACGCAATATTGCACAGCATTATCGCATAAGCACCAAGCGCGAGCCCGCGTATAAATATGAAAGTACACGATCCCTCTCCCTCGAGGCTGACCTTGTTCCTGTGTTAAGTTTCTGATCACTGATTCAAGCGAAGCAGGCCTGAGATTCATGATGGAACATCGCCGAACGTCGAACCGACAGGATCCTCGGATTCGAAACTGCTTGCCCTGAGGCTGAGATAAGTAAACTCTTGCCTTGTTCTTACCCATTCATGATCCTATCATTAATATTCTCCACTCAAGCGCTAGGTCGTATCATTGAGGACATGGTGTACCTCCGGAAACCCAGTTGAACAATACTTCGATGAGATGGACTCACGGTTGTCAATTTCAATTTTTCTCTCGACTGCCGAATATTATGCATAATCCCTCGCGGCGGAGGCGCGGTGTTCAGCCCCCTTACTCTCGACCTTACTTATGATTAATATACTCTATGTTGTTCCCCTATTAGACCTCAACACTGAGGTCCCATCTCCAGAAACCCACCTACAGCCTGAGACGATACTCCCTGCACCAGCCGCGTGTAACTTGCGATCTCCTGACCCTAGATATGTTACAGCACGATTCAGCCATCTCACAAGGAGCAAAACCAAACAACTCACCGACTCCCTAAAATTCCCAGGCTTCTTCACAGCTTCAAACTGGCTTCCGTTCCTCGGCCTCACCCTTACATGGATCCGTCCCCACGCCGTCCGATAATCTTTATGATGGCCACTTACCTCCATTTTCACAGCACCGGTATTGGCAAAAGTTCGATCGTGCGTTGCTCCACCACCTCCAGCTTGTTTGGAACCCTGCACCTTCAGGCTTTTACTTGTCTAGAAGTTTCTCTTCAAGTCCATACCACACTGTACCACAACTCCTGCAACTCAGGCACACGGGTTGCGAGGTGCAGCCCTCAGGATCTGAGCCATCACCAGGCCTTTCGGATGCAGCGGTAGTGCTTAACGATTCCTCGTTGCTTCGACCACTATCGGCACATTTTTCACTAGGCTGCACTGAGTAACTCGAACCCTATCTGTTCTCGTAGCCTGAGTAGTTTCAGTCAGGACTAAGATTGGGACCACATAGGCTTATAAGCGTCGTTGCATCATCACAAAGTTTAGACGGTCGTCCCTGCAACAACTATTCGATAATGTCGCACGCATCACCATAACACTCCAATTATTGTTGACTTACTCTCGGCTTCCCCTGTCCATGTCGGTTGCCCTTGGTTGCGCCGCGAAACTTTAGACCAACACACTTACCTAAAGTTAATCGAATATCAATGATTTCCTATTTCCTTCAAGTTGAATGATGATGTTCACTTATATAGTCTCCAAGCGATGTGTACGGCTTGGAGTTTACTGATACCAAGTTAGCCTTGACTGGTAACGTTCCCTTGACAGTTTATGAGCTTCATGTGCATCCATTTCAACATTCTATAGCCTATACCAGTGGAGGCTTGGCCACCCCCGGGTGTATTATAGTTATTGGATGGCTATGCGCAAATCTTGCGCCTTCGTTCCCATCTTCCAAGCACTGTAATATCCTGTAATACCGAAGTCAGGCTTCTCTGAAACGATTAAACCACTACATACTATCAACACAGTCACAGAATAACTTCGTAGATTACATGCATACGAAAGCCAGTTTAAACTCACCGAAAGAATTCGGACTTGACTTCGGCGGGCGGGAGAAACGGTGCCAGTCACCGTGTAATATATAACGCGGTATGCGAAGTTGATCTTACCTTCGAAGCGTGCATGGAAGCTTGGAAAATTAAATTATTTTCATGGATCGAGCCAACGCCAAACTTAGTGTAAGTACCTATTTATTCAGAGATGCAAAGGCGTTGTCGGAGAGAGGATCAGTCGTCCTCGATGCATCTCGAAGTCTGAGTAGTAGTACGCAACTGTTAGTCTGCAATCCGTTTCGAATTCGGATCGATTCCAGTACTTCCTGCTGCGCTCAAACTAGCGAAGGGATGACCGCGCGCCGCGACTTCCGAGTTCATTTTACGACTCTAAGTACAATTCTCTTAGACTCTCATCAGTTTCAAGCAAACCGTTACCCAATCTACTTCAATACACCCACAGGCAGCCCCGCAATCACTTGCCTAACTGGCAAGCCCGAGGCCAAGTCCCCACAATGAAATCGGGCACCTGGGCCCTCAATCGACAGATCTCAGGTTCACGTATCGCGCTCTCGAGGCTAGCGGTCTCTAGCGGTACACAGCCCACAAGGCCCTTATACTAGTGCATTTAACGTTCAAACATCCAGGGCTCGAATGCGGAGACGACTAGAGGACGGGTACCCCAGATTTTGATTCACGCTAGTTAGAGAGTTCCCACGCCCACAGCACACCCCGAAAGCTGCCGTGCTTCGGCAATACAAAGGACGACCGGCAACCCCGAAGCGGCATAGCCCCTTCTCGCCCTCATACACCCACTCCCGTTAGAATTCATTTCCCATACGGCACGCAGAAGGCGATGAGAAGTAAGAAGTGCTCGACTTCTGCAGCACGGTGCGTCCCAAGGCACCACCGTCCTGATCACCACCCATGCCTTATCGAGCTAGAGCTTCCTTTCACGGTCTTGACACTGGCAGTTGGCACACACCGCAGATCTGCAACTAAATACGGCAAGAGAGGTTAGGAAATTGCAGCTGACAGCCCTAAACCCATCCGGGGTCTGATAATACCCTTGACTACCCCTAACCGCGACCTCCAGTCATCTTCCAATGCCGTGCTCCCGGCTCTTGTCGTCTCCACAAAGGGCCCAGCTCCAGGGCCGCTATCTAGGTACTCCCGATCGATCTATCTCGGGAACAACAAACGCAAAATACAAGCACTGTGAGCATTTAAAGCAGTCTTTTGCTTGCACAAAGGCATGTCCTAATACACACCGGCCAGGCCTCAGCCTTCAGCTTCAGCTTCGACATGGTCTTTGGATTCGTGGGGAAATGACGTGTCGTCGCGTACATACCATAGGGCCCGACCGGATCTGTCGTGAGTGTCAATGTCACTGTCACTTGGTGTGTTCATCGCAACGACCGTAGCAGCGTATAATGGTATTGAAAGAAGGCGGCGTGTACAAATCCCAGAATCTAGGTGGGCGTGATATCGAGCTATACTGCGATGGGATGGATTTGCGGCGTATCTCAATCAATGTTCAACATTCAACGTTGAAAGTTGAACGGCTTCGCGGGCACTACCCGTTCTACGACAAAGCTCGAATTCGACGCAACGGGGGATATACCTCCCCACACAATTTACACATTGGACGTAATAAGAAGACCACTACGAACAAATGAAAATATCCCCTTTTAGCGGCCGCAGTACAAGCTTTAGTACGTTCGCCAGAGCTTAGCCCAAGTTAGATTTTATAAATAGGTGCTCCCTCAAGTTCCACGGAACTCGACTCGGATGAAGACTGTGCAAATTGTTCCGTCTCGCATCATTGCACGAAAGCCAACCTATTCTTGCCCAACCTAGTTTTAAATCATCGAGCAATTATCAGTAATTTTCTCGACCCTACGACTTACCTCGCAACACCGGAAATCTTCAAAAATTCCCAGGTTATTTGCAGGGCCGGCGCAAACTCTCCCGGGCTAGCACCGGCAATTGGTGATTGCAGCTCTTGGCGCCTACGACTGAGTAACGTACGCGACTTCGAAATATTGCATTGCTCCCACTGTCGACGGTGTGCGAGGCGCCATGTCCATCAGACGTGATGGAAGCAAATAAAATTTTTCAAAGTGTGTTGACTTCACCCGCGAGGTGCGCCAGGATGGGGGGTGAGCGACTTGTCATTCATGCATTAGAAATGTACGTCAAGGTCTGGTTTGAATGTCTGGGGAGACGGTGAGGGAAGATTTTAGAAAGACATATGGAGAACGTAGACACAGGGATCGCGCGCAGAAGGAGAATGTATCTATGTATTTCCACCCTTCCAAGTGAGACTTCCTCTCGCGCGCGCAGAAGGAAAGAAAGAAAAAAGAGACAAAGGCCGGTGTGGGTGAGCGGTGAATGGTCCAGAGGGAACGGCGTGAGCGAGCGGTTGTCTCTCCACCGGCGCAAGCACGCACGTAAACCGGACATGTAAGGTCCTGAGTCCACAGTCGAAACTCACAGCGCTGAGAGCAACTTCCTGCGATCTTTCTGAGTCCTGTAACCACCAGCAACCACTCGGAGTGCGATCGTGCGCGTGAGCGTGAGGGTCCTGTACGCTTCTTTCTATGTCATGGTGCTTCCTCTTCCTTCCAGGCACGCTCAACACCGGGGATTGAGCTAGCAGCAGCCTGTCGCGGAGCATAGCAATTTCGATGGACAGACAGCAATGGTGTAGGATCTCTGAGAACGTTGGGCAATATTTCGACTCGAAGGTCACATTGTAAGCAGAATACCATGAGTCGTATACCCACCTGCAATCGGGGGGCCGGTCTTGCAGAATAAATTGGGAATAGTAACTTCGATAATCGTAATTCTGCTGTCCATGTTGCTATGTACCATAGTATGGTCCACGGTTCTAGTGTCCATGTTGGTAGCATTCTGCGTCCCGGCCGAGACAGTTGGAAATATTACCCGCCATCTAAGCAGAGGTCGGAGCGACGGCAAGCAAGCCCCAGAGTATTTCAAAATTAGTGAAAAGCGATCAGACGTTGGGCGAGTGCTCTCAGGCTCGGATATAGGAAATACTTTACGTGGCGTGATGCCTTGATGGGTAGAGCCCGAGAACGGGAGGCGATATATGAAAGTTTCTCAGGTGGGACCGCGCGTTTATGCGAGTATTTTTGCTAGATTCTTTGTTTTTTCCTTGCAACAATTGTACCGTACTACTAGCTTGAGGTTCCTGTAGCAGTCTTGTCCACTCTGGTTTATCTTTGTCTGTGTTCTTGTCTTGAAGGGGGAGACCTAATGGGCGTAGCGCAGACCAAACGTTCAAACTCCTTACGTGAAAAATACCACTCACAATGAGGCCTGGTACGTGGCCAAATGAGTAGAGAACTTCGAAGATCCTGGGCCCGGGAAAGAGGATTGGCGAGTGACGACGGAACACAAATCGGCAAATTCAGATGCACGCATGCAGGGATCAGCCGAGAAACTTTCTTTGGACGAGCTTAGCGAAAGAAGTGAGGGCGCAGAGCAACTTCCATATAGAGCGCTGGCGGTAGCATTTCATACGTACGAAATCTGAAATTGAAAGTGTGATGATGGGGGTTTGAGTGCGTCCTGGAATGGCTAGCGAGATCTGAGGTGGTGAACAGTGTTTTAGGTGTACATGGGAGAAGGGCGGCCCTGGACTTGGAACATCGGATGGGCGTGGAGGGCGGGGTTCTATTCGGGAAAAAGGCGAGAATGTCCTCGGAAGAGATGTGGGCGCCTCTGTGGGCTGCGACTTTGTGGCTGCGGGGGTAGAGCGACGACGACGAGGAGGACATGGTATGGATGTTCCAAGGGGGACTCTTGCCCTCAGAGGATCCTCTTGTGCCTGATATGGACAATGAAGCACGTGTGACCGGGGATGTCACGAAGATTAGGTTCGCACGGTCATTCCCTTTGTATCGAGGCACGGGACCAGATCTGGAATGGAATGCTGGGAAGAATGGTGTTATAGACGGCTAATGGGATTATGGCCGGTCTGGCTCGAATGTATTTCTCCCAGTTTGCATGTACGTTCCACTTGATTTACACCCCGATATACATACTGCTCCGAGCGGAGCTTAAACAAACATAACCCAAATCGAATCCCCTTGAGGCGCGGAAGCGATTACATACACAAACTCCTTCTCTTCTTTCTGGAGATGGCAAGGCGAGAATCCAGAAAACCTTGTCGAAATGGCCGCTTGTTCTTATCGGCCCCTCACCACGGAAATGCACATATAAACCCTGCCTCGACCTCCAGTCTGCCAGACGGTCTGGTCATCGCCATCCCCCACCTCCACTCTTCTCCACATGACTTCCGCCGACATCAACAACAGTCTTCCCTTGGACAAGGCCGAGCTCATCGCCTTCTTCCTCGAGAGTCTTCTCTATGGTCTGCCCGCCCGTCCGCCGTCCTTGTCCGCGCTAACCCCCTCCCAGGTGTCTCTGCGCTTCTCTTCGTGGTCACTATCTGGGTCCTCATCTACCACCGCAAGAGTGAAAACCTCAACAAGCGGCTTGTCGCCACGTCTACTATGATGATGATCTTCGGTACCATTGTGAGTTTTGCATATACGCCCCAAACGGTCGTTTCTCACTCTCATCTAGCATCTGGCCGTTGATCTTGAGCGGATACTCGAGGGCTTCATCAACCAGCGCGATGCGCCAGGTGGGCCCATCGGCTACTTCGCCAAGCTCTTCGAGTGGTCCCACGTATTCAAAACCGCCATATTCGCCATCCAAACAGTCTTGGCCGACAGTTTTGCAACCTACCGTTGTTATGTCGTCTGGAACCGTCTCTGGGCCGTTGCTATTCCTGCGATGTCGGTCACCGCCACTTTAGGTGCGCATATAGCCACTGTTTGCACGCATACATTTAACGATATTCTTCAGTTACTGGTATTGGTGTTGTGTACGAGTGTGCAATTCTTCGTGAAGGCCAAAGTGTCTTCGCGTCAGCCCTCAACGGTTGGATCACTGCCTTCTTCGCCCTCACCCTCGCTACCAACGTTTGTTGCACCTGTGCGTGCACATATACTTCTCTTTTTCTCACATGAAACGCTGACTTGATTTACAGCTCTCATTGCTATCCGCATCTGGGTCACCACTCGCAAAGTTGCGCGCTTCTCCGGCCAGCAGACCCTCCTCCCTGTCGTTATCGTTGTCGTCGAGTCTGGCGCCATCTACTCCATATCCTGCATCACCCTCCTTACCGTGTACCTACTCGGCAGTAATGCGCAGTACCCTGCCCTCGATGGAGTAAGTATTGGGATCTCCACTACCTTTGCTGTGTCTAACCATTCATTTGTAGATGTTCCCCATCATCAGTATTGTATTCAACCTCATCATCGTTCGCATTGCCCTAGGGTACGTTGCAAGTTACATATATCACCACTTACTCACCCTCGCCCTCCCTCAGAATCGCACATGGCGGCGCATCCGGCGTGCAAACGACCCAAAATCCGCCTTCGGGCGTTGTGGATGGAGCTCGCTCCTACAATGGGCACAATACGCAATACCCTATGAAGCCCCTGGCCGTCACCGTCACCCAGCTCGTGCACAAAGAGACCGACGCGGATTCCACGCCTGTCAAAGAGCATGACGCCGAGTCCTTCACGGATGACTCCGGAATGACAACTCGCTTGAGCAGCAAGGAGCGCGGCTCGTGGAATGCCGTATGAGTGTTGTGTTGGCAGGGGTGTTGCCGTCTGCGCTGTGGCGGCAGACGGGGCAGATGTTATGGGTCATGGACCTGTCGCGCGCGACGAGCGGCGCGCGGTGTGTATACGGTACGGGATCATCACATAGGATTATGTTGTGCTTTATTCGAGCGGTTGGACGGCGGACGGGCATGCGGGTGTAGATCCAGAGGAGTTGTCTTCTTTCACCATTCCATTCTTCTTGCTTTGTTAGCCAGTTCTCGACTGCATTGCTCTGCATTATAGCGTACATCCATCCCTCTCCCTCTTTTTCCATACAGGCCAGACCGACCAAAGAAATGTAGTTTTAGCTCGTCCTCACTTTACTCTCCTTGCGTGTTCCCCCCCTCTGCACGCGGGGCTCTCTCACATTCGTTTCGTTTTATAGGCATTTCGAGCGATACCCACATACATAGCATGTGTACACCACCCCACACCACCAGACACATTCTAACCCGAAAAGTATACGTTGTTTTTACCGTACTTAGATAGGGATTTCAATGGATGGACTCGTTATTTTACGAGCTATTACTTCGGTGCCGACAAGGCTTCAAGACACAACATCAAGCACCTTCAAGAGTAGATCAATGGCACAGGAGGCTCCAACATTCAAGCTATACTACTAGTATTCAAGTACGAAACACTTTCTCATCATGGTTCCGACTGCGTCATCATAGAATAATTCAATTCAATATACTCGACACATACAATGCACCAGCTCATTTCCGCACCCATCTGTAGCACTCCCGACAAGCAACGAGCAATAGAATATCAAACAACAAAACATAATTCCCGCGACCATCTACCCCGTTTGTTGAAAACCTACATCGGTCCATGATCGGAGCTGATCATGGCATTTGTTCCATGGATCACGATGGTCCAAACCTCAAAGGGACCCAAATTCAGCAACAAATACAATCTAGATGTTCGATTTGGTCCGGGGACATTGTTCCGCATTGACAGCCACTGCTGTGCAGCTATGGCTACCTGTTGGAGCAATATGCAATCTACCCAAGATTTTGCGCCGTCGTGATCCAGGACCTTTCACCGTCCAAGTTCTAAACTAACGACATCTGAGTCTTAGGCCGAACCTGATGCCCCAAGGTTGCAGCTTCAACCTCATTTACTCTATTTCCGCCCCCTACCCACTATGTTTAAGGGCTGTACCCATGCATACGCCTTGTTGTTGCTGCATACTCGGTCTACCCAAAAGCATGTCCTTGCTGGCACGCGGTCCAACTGGATAGAATAACGACAGTGGGACCGGCATCGACGCCAGCACAGGCCCCAAAAACAAGGTTCTCGTGTCCCCTCTTTATATGACGATGTTCATGTACCAACACAGCTCACCACGCAACCCGCTCCTTTGGTCAGTATGTACTTATTTTATTTGGAGAAGTTGTGGTGGCGGAATATTAAACGACAGATGACTAGCACCGAACAGATAACCCCAACAATAGAGTGGTAATTGTTGAATCCAAAGTGGTACGGACGCACCATGCGCCTTCTGGACGCTGATTAGCGTCACATCTGCATTTAAAAATTAGGGACAGTGGCTGATATGTTCAACTTTTCCCTCGTTCAGAAGCTCACACAAGTTAACTCTACCGTCGTCCCGGCCCACCAAATCTCGAGCTTACGTTTCTCGTACGTCTTCCTTCTATTTTTGCTCCTTTTGAGTCCCCATTTGTCTCCGTACTTGCTGCGTTGGTCACCGGTCGTTTTACTACTAGAAGCTTCAGCTTAGACGCATGGCCCTCCTGCATACGGTATGCGATACATTGACACAGACACCAACGTGCGACGCGTACTCATTGTACTCACCGAAATCCCCTCCATGGGCACCCCAAGCAGTCCTCCTTTCCCGCACACCACCGAATTCCAGTATTTGAACCCATCTTCCAATACAACTCACCACAGTCCGGACTTCAGCTTGTCATCCGTCATTAGACATCAAAATCTCACACTGCTTCCTCAATTTCTTCCATGAAGGGGATGCGGGACGCGGGACGCCTTTCTGATTATGCTGAGACTACGTGCCAGTATTGGGGTGTTGTGACACTCTGCGAGTCTTTGCTTAATGATCACACCTTCCTCAGGCATCAGCGCCACAATGAGACTTCCGCCATGTGCCCTCAAACAGTATTCACGCCATGCATCTCATACATGTTTACGCTCCTCCCCTCTGAAACCTACCTTCCTCCTCACGCGGATCCTATTCTCCAATCTCGGCCAACCCCCCCGCCACATCAGGAAAACGAACCTTGCCATAGTGGCCCTTTAGCTAGCCTTTGGTTCGTTTTCCTGATGCATCCAGCACCGGCTCCTCATCGTCATGGCACCAATTCAACGACGACGTTTTCAGCCACAACTCACACGCCAAACCTTCGACTCAACTCGACTCCTTCTACGCACGCCTTTGCAGCACATCTCCTGAAAGGGATCATTGTCCTAAATGAGCAGGTATCCAGGAACATAACACAAGCAGTGTATCATCGTCATACCTTGCGCATCCCCCTTCATTCAAGAGAATAGCTTCTTTCTTTAATACTATAGACTTCTTCGGAATTCCGTCTATCGCGCGATGCCCTGACTTCCTTACCGCACGCTTTGCAATGACATTTGCGGACATGCGCTAGTGTCTAGGCAGAGAGCCCCTTCCATGTGATTCAGTCAAGCTCTTTGTTCTCGTGTGAACGGCGTTGCGGTCCGTTTTTAGACTTTAAGTTAAAAATGGCCACTGGAACAATAAGTATGATGGATCCAGTACAAGAATAACACATGTAATCCATTGTATACAGTAACTGCTAGACTGAGTCGAAGCTCAAGGGCACAAACCATGTGTTTCATTAACTAAGGTGTTCACATGTTCACTTCATGTACACATTTAGTGGGAGAGTGATGTGTTAGATTTTACAGTAAAGATACTGATGAGGTCTAAAAACGGTCGTGAGGTGGCGCAAACGAAGTCACGATACAGATGCAAAGTGGTACACGAAACGTAATGAAAAGTTAGTGGAGTGTGTGATAAGTGTAAGCAAGCCGTAGGACACAGGAAAAAAGTACGAAGACGAAGAAATATGATAAACAAGAGAAACATTATTCCAATTCCGATTCGAGAGACATGTCTTCGATTCGCTGCTCGAGGTCGTCTAACGTCATGTCTGCAAGTAGTTGTAGTTGAGAGACCTTGAGGCCCGTCTGCGCGCGAATGGCAGCGGACAGCCGGACAGCGACGAGGGAATCGAGGCCATATGCCGTAAAAGGCACTGCTGGCGAGAAATCCTCAGATGGGATGTTGAGCGCTGACCTCACCATGTCTTCGAGGTCGAACTTCTCATCGCTATCGTCCTGGCTGGCAGCCTCTGTCCGCTCAGCGACGCACAGGTGTTGGAAGGACGGTAAAGCACCCATGTCTTGGCGGACAAGATTCCAGTTCAGGTTGGGGACGTATTGTTCGAAGGGACCCAAGCGAAGTTTCCGGATGCCGTCAGCGAGACAGTCGCACAGTTCTATGTGTACAAGTCAGCAGCGGGAGAGAGCTAGGTAGGGAAGACTTTACCTCGTGTAGACATACCCCATTGCAACAAATGACTAGAGCGGGCGTGGTCGCCACGTTGGTCACGAACGAGCCAGCCGCTGTCGGTGATACCAGGGACGACAAGCGAGAACGCATTGCGGTACTTGCTTGTCATGCCTTCGAGGGAAGATGAGGCACTGAAAAAACATATGTAAGTAAAGATCAGGGATGAAGTGGGTGTGGTGCGAACCTAGTGTAGTTAGACTGCCCGGCGCTGCCAAATAGGGCGGCCACGGAAGAGAAGGAGACAAAGAAGTCAAGGGAAGGAATATCTACGGAATGGGCCAGATTTTGAAAAGCTGCAGTTTTCGCTTCAAAGACTTTCTCGAAATCGTCATCGGTTTGATTTGTGAACGATTTGTCTGAGAGGACGAGTGACATTAAGAAGCAGCCGCCAATTGGCTTTTTCAAGGAGGTAACAAGTTCGACGGTTGCCTCGTGGTCGCTGGCATCCACAGCTTCCAAAGAGAGGGAGAGGTCGGGAAGGCGTTCCAGGTATTGAATGGTACGCAAACTCGCAGTCTGGTTCGTACGACGAAGCGACTCACGCCCACGACGAGAGGTCAAAACAATGTCACGAGCACCGTTCTAGAAAAGAAGTCAGAAACCAGATTATGCACGAGGAATGAAATATTTACCTTATACATCCAGAGGGCCATCTGTACGCCGAGGCCGCCAATACCACCAATGAGCAGGTACGTTTTCCCAGAGTCGAACAACGGTGCGACGGTAGGAACAAGTGTTCCGATTGACACTGGCGCAACGTCAGCAACAGGGACGGGAGGCGCCGACCCTGTGAAGCTATCGGGGAGAGCCTGCAAAGCGACCTCAAGAGCAAGTGCTACGAGCCAAGGGTCTTCCTTCAACTTGTGAACCAAACCCTGGGCCTCAGCATTCCAGAAATGGAGCTTGCCGTGTTCCTTTACAAGCTGAGAAACCATTTGAACGTCGGACTTGCTCTGCGCCCCAGAGACGACGACGTCATAAAGGCATCGCTGCCGAGCAACCCATAGGGCATTCGAGGCGACGGAGACGTGTCCAACAGGAACGGCGAGAGACTTTGCAAGAGCCACCACATCACCCTCGGCCACACAGAACACGTCCAAACCAAGTTGAACATAGAACCGAGCGACGGCTTGACCGATGGGCGTGTGCGCGTCGCAGACTAAGGCATGACGAATGGCTGCTAGACGGCCCGCCCGATGAAGTGTTCCTGGTCCTAAAGTCAACGTTGCGGTGGCTAAACCAGGCGCATCTGCAAGAAGGTGGCTCTTGTCGGATTTGCAGGGAACAACGGAGCCAACGTTAACGACGAGATGATTAGAAAGATGTGCGTCGGTAATGCCCATGACCCAATCGCCTAGCATGAAGTCGGATGTTCCCTTGTTCGCGACGGTACCGATAAATGCACGAGGGAAGTTGGAGTCGAGGGAAGACCAATGCGATACGCTCACGCCTATGTCAAATGCGCCTATCACAGGGAGCATTGAGTGTGCCACTTTGTCACCGTCCTTGACCCACGGATGATCAACACTGAACGACTCCTCCAAAAGGGGAGAGGGTTGAGGAACGACACGAGGAACGTAAATAGAACCATGACCATCAAGCTTAATTTCGGGCTCAACGGCGGGAAGATCCTGGAGTTTCGCTAGGGCAGCGCGACGCTGCGAGTCGGACCATGAGGCATCACAAACAACAAGGTGGATCTTCCATGCAGGCAACTCCTTCCCAATAGTCCTTGTGAGACCGCGTGCGGCATCACCATCAGGACCATCGGTGGCCACTATCCAGATCGACAACGCCTCTGTGGGGTCCAGAGCCGCCAACTGGTCTCGAAGCCGCATCTCCTGACCGCGAGAGTAGGTGAAGATGGGCTCGGAGGTATAAACGGGAGGTTCTTTGGTGACCGCAGATTCCTTAGCAATGGCTTCGACGCAAGTCTTGCCGATGGAATATTGAGAAGCTGACCGGATGCGACCATTGACCATAGGGGGAAGTATATGGTGTTCGGCGCTGGCCTTCTGTGCGAGGAAGACCATGGAGTGGTCTTCTTCCGGGTGACTACTGGAAAAGTTGACACAGTTGAAGCCGCTGCCTTTGAGAAGCCTACGCCAGTATTCAAGAGAGACAGTGCAGTGGGAAGTGCGGTCTTCGCCGTAATCGAACCTGTAGAGATTGGTATTAGTCGAAAAAGATACTGGCTTTTCAGATATGAAGAAAACGAACCACTCTTGGAAGCCACCGAAGATGAAGTCATACCACAATGTTCCCGGAACTCCAGTCTGCCAAGCTTCACCATCGAAGTCCACGGTTAGGACGTAACCACCAGGGACGAGGAGATCAGAGATAGAGTTCATCGTCTGAGCCAGATTGGTGGTAGCATGTAGGACATGAAGCGCACTGACGACATCGAATGATCCTGGCGAAATTCCCTGTTCTTCGAGTGTCTTGGTGAGGTCATAAGCAGCGGCACGCATATACGGGTGCGAAAAACGCTGGGCTGCTTGCATCGCCAGGCCAAGAGAAATATCGGTGGCGACATACTCAACGATGAGCTCAGGAAATTCAGGAAGGACATCGACGAGATGCTTGGTGAGCATACCAGTCCCGCAACCGACTTCGAGTACTCGAATAACCCTTTTGCCACTCGCAGCAAGATTTGTGAGCAGCTTGCGGAAGATCGAGGCGCTCTCTTGGCAAGACGGAATGACCGTGTTCTGTGGGCCATAGAAATCTTGCATGATATCAACGTTCGAGTACAAAGCCTGGACCGTAGCCTGAAGCAAACGAGTCAGAAACAATGAATTAAGTTGCACGAATACATACCGTCGACGATGTGAAGATATCACGGTGGACTTTAGCAACTCGCTCAGTGACATCAAAGTAGGATGGGTGGGCCTCGCGTAAGGCCGCAAGGTGACTAGGTTCAAGAGCGCCCCGATCTGTGGCCTTAGCTGCGGCTCCTTGCGCGAAGTCCCAGTAGCGCTGACGATGGCGCTAAGACAGAGATTTAAGTACATCGATAGGCAAAATGGAGACGTAAGGCGTACCTCCACTCCCACGACCACCGAATCTGCCAGCGTCCTCTTGATGGTGTCGATGGCGAGCGCATCGAGCGCAGTCCAGAGAGCCCGAGTATTGTGCTTCAGGTCGCGCAAGTGGTGTAACTCCCCAGCAGGCTGCAGGGGAATCGATACAGGCTGCCACTCGAGCTGGTACCGCTTTTCGACGGGTTGCTGAACCGAATTCGAATGCCGCCACATTTCGAAGCCGCGGATGGTGCAGAGCCGCGCACCGTTAATATCAACAATGAAGATGTCGACTGAGATACCCTCTGCGTCATTGGTAAGTGAGCAAACATAGATTCAAACAAGATGTAATGCACCTGGCGTCCAGTCCTTCAATACAAAGTGAGCCGCGATCTGCTCAGGCAGGGTGGCGCGGGCGAGCGCGTCATGCAGCACGACACGAGCGGCCCGGGAGGGGAGGAAGTAGTCACGCGTCTCATAGTCTAGGATGACTTGCTCGTGCTCCATGATAAAGAACATGCATCCGTGGAACACGGCGTCAAGGATTACAGGGTCAAAGCGGTACTTGTCACATCTGCTCGTATATACAGTCAGCATGACCCCAGACAACAATCGTGGGGGCCGACTCACTCAGGCAAGTCCATACTCCCACGCAAAGTAGCTAGGACTTCATCTTGACCCTGAACACACGACGTCATCCGCTTGAAGTCGGCACCATAGTCTGCGAAGCCTTTGAACCCATGCTCATAAAGATCATCGATACGGCATGTGCGTGTGCACCGCGCGTGGATCGCCGCAAGGTCCAGAGGTGCGTCGTCCGTGTTGTCCGTGTCAAATGAGAGCAGGCCGCGAGAGTGTACACGATCGAAGTCCGGTGAGCCCTGTAGAACAATATCAGCAAAGTGCTCGGCGTCTAAACAGGAAACACCCCATACCCTGTGGGCCCATGTCTTGTCTGTACTGTGTCCAAGCGCTGAACTCGTCTTCACATGCCATCTCGCACCGTCCAAACCAACCTCTACAGTCATCGGTACATCCGCTGAGAGAGGAAGCGCTGTCAAGAATTCCACATCCGACAACGTGCGTGCACCGAACTCGAGCGCCATCTCAATGAAGCCCGCCGCGGGCATGATCGGCTCTGCATTGACGACATGCCCGGCGAGGAGGGGGTGTGTCTTGGCGTTGATGCGTAGACGGGGGTGGTTGAGCGGTCCATTGCGCGCAAGGAGGAGACGATGGAAGGCAGGTGTGTCAGCATGGAAGGGCACGTCTTTCTTGCTAAAGGGATACGCAGGAAGCTTGACGGCGGGATCCCACGTGGGATTGCCGTTGAGTGCGTCGAAGTTAACATCATAGCCATTGGCTGCAAGACGGCCGAGGGACTCGAGGAACGCCGCGCCTTCGAGGAACTCGCCAGTCTTGGCGGGGCGGCGGGAGGGGCATGTGATCCGTGCGGAATCGACACCTGCCGAGGAGACATAGGAAGAGAGCACAGGGTGGGGCGAAATCTCCACGTAGCACATGTTGGGGAACTGCTCAACGAGTTGCGAGGTGACTTGGTTGAACAGGACCGGCTGGCGAGCGTTGCGCCAGTAATAGTCGACAGAGAAGGGCTCTTCCCACTTCTCACCAGTAACGGTGGAGTACATCGTTGTAGTCGGCTTACCTGCCTGAGGGAAGCGCGCGAACACCTCCCCGACACGCGACTCACACTGCTCCTTGCACACATCCATCAAGTACGAGTGCACCGGGACGGGAATGCGGAGGCGGCGCGCGAGCACACCACGGCCTTCTGCGAGAACACAGAGTTTGTCGACAAGCGGGACCATGCCTGCGACGCTGACACCATCCGGAGAATTGTAGCATGCAAGGACGAGACTCTGCTCGCGCTGTTCTTGCTCGAAGATACCCTCCTTTGCGAGGACCTCGTCGATCATGGCCTGCGCCTCAACCTCACCACACGCGACGGCAGCCATACCTCCACCAACGCTCTCTGCGACACTCATCATCTTGGCGCGCGCGACAGCGACTTCGACGGCCATTTCCTTGGGTGCCGCACCGGATGCGTACAAAAGGGCAGTCTCCCCTGCGCTGTGCCCGAGGACAACATCGGGCTTAATGCCGAAACTGCCGAGAAGATCGAACAAGGCTATCTGGAGAATGGTGAGTGCAGGCAGTGTTACTGTCCACTCGCTCGACACGGTAGGCTTTCCTGAGCTTGAGGAGGTCGAATGGCGGGGCTCTACGAATAGGCCTGAAGTTTCCACGAGGGAAAAACCCATGACGGAACGGTAGGCTTCGTCACACTCATAGACGCTGTGACGGAAGGCGGCGTACTTGGCGAAGAGCTGGCGACCCATAAGAGCGTGCTGTGGACCCTGTCCACTGAAGACAAACGCGATGGGAGGACGCGACCGTGGCGCGAGCTGTGCCTCACCAAAGGTAATAGCCTTTGGAGGGTCAAGGTAGGGATAGTAGAGCGCATACGAACGCCACGTTAGTTGACGTGCTTGCCGACCCGCGAGCTTAGACAAGAGGGGGAGCGTCTCACGTGAAGCATTCGTGAATGTGTCCGTGAGAAGATCGGCCATCGCACCGGCGGAGCGCGGAGAGAGGCCTCCAGACATAATGAGGATCGCGTCGGTGGGATCAGCGCGGGTGTCGTATCTAGCGAAGCCGTCGCGGCGTTGGCGCACAGGACCCTCAAGGACGACATGACCGTTGGCACCGCCAATACCGAAGCTGGAGAGAGAGACGAGTGCCTTGCCGGAGGCGGCGCGGGGGGTAAATGGAATAGGCGCAGCAGCGGGGACGTGGAGATTGTACTCGTCCCAGTGAATCTTACGGTTAGGAATAGAAAAGTTGGCTGTGGGAGGCACAACGTTATTCGCGACCATGTGCGTAACCTTCAATAAAGACGCGAGGAATGCTGTGATCTCGAGATGGCTGAGAAGTTTATGAGCAACAAGAAGTGAATGAGAATATAATATTTACCCAAGGTTGCCTTTGACGCTCCCCGCTAGGAGAGGCGCGCCATCCTGTCTCTTGAACTGCTCTCCAACCCAGTTGGCCTCAGTGGGGTCACCAGCAGCGGTACCTGGAATGATATAAGCACGATGGCGCCACAAAGAAGACTTCGGACGAACCCGTTGCATGCATTTCAACAAAATCGACTTCTGCGGGATTCTTTCCCGCGCGCTCGTAGGCGCGCGTCATAGCGGCCTGCTGCGCGGCAGCGACTGGCGCGTTTAACGGAGCCTGACTCCCGGCAGCATTAATAGCACTACCTAGAATCTTTAATAATGAATCAAATTAGTATTCATGCGGAAAGGGAGCCAAGGGAATCGTCAGGAGAGGACTCACGGTCCCGTAGACGTGATCTCCATCTCTAATCGCCTTGTCGAGGGGTTTGAGGACGATACAAGCGACACCTTCACCTCTCGCGAACCCGTCAGCCGACGCGTCAAAGGGCTTGCATCTGCCATCCCTAGCAAGCACGCCGGACTGAGAATATTGGATCCACTCGTTGATCCTAGAGACCGTGGTGATCAGTAAGAGTCATCAGGTAAAATATATGATGTTAGAAAATAGGCCCTACCTAAGATTGACCTGGGCACCGCCAACAATCGCACTCTCGCACTCACCGGTCCGAAGAGCTTGAACGGCGAGATGAGTGGCTGTAAGACTTGAAGAGCAAGCTGTGTCCAGAGGAAGAGAAGGACCGTGCAGATCAAGGTGATACGAGACCCTGTTTGCGATAGAAGCGGGAATAGAGGCAAATGTCCCCGTGAGAGCATGGGGATCCTAGTAAAGGCATCAGCATAGGGAGAAAAGAAATTAAGAAAAACATACAGCTTCTCCGAGCACACTGGCGTCATGGCCTACGCCAGCAGTGTACACACCCACGTCCGCACCTCTATAGTTAATACCAGCGTCTCTCAGCGCGAGGAAGGCGTGCTCGATAAGTTTACGTGTGCCGAGAGGGAGGGCGGCGGCGTCTGTTGGAGGAATCCCAAACTCAAGGGGATCGAAGAGGGTAGGCTGGGTGAGAAATGCGCCTGTCTTGGGGGTAATGAGGTGTGAGAACCTGGTGCGCGTGTGCGCGTGCGTGAGCGGAAATGAGGAAGAAGATGAATAGAATGCACGCACGCCTCGAGATTGAATCTGTCGGAGGGGATGGGGGTGAACGCCTCGCGTTTGTCAAGGAGGAACGGCCAGAAGGAGGCGTAGTCGAGGTTGTGGTCTTGTTCGCCTGAGGGAAACTCGGCAGAGATACCGACCTGTGGGCGGTGAGCAGAGCAACGGAGAGTGGACAAGGGGACATACAATAGCAATGGGTGTATTAGATGTGGCGGACATTTGCGTGCTTGACTCCGGAGGTGATTACGGGGAGAATACGGAGTAACGAGAGAAAAGTGAGAGATTATAAGTAGTGGAGTAGGTGGCTGGTGCCTTGGAGACAAGACACAGTGAGACTGGGAAAGAAAGTGAGACACAGTTCCGGCGAGACTGAAGAGAGTATATAAGGACTGACCGCAATCTCGATTGACGAGGACGAGGGAGAGGCGGGCGTTTCAGGGTTCGGGAGGGAGGATGAGATGTGTGCATGGAATAAGTACTCCTGGGAAATAAATCTGCTGCAAAATAAAAACATAATAACTGAAATAAAAAAATATAATTATTCCAAAAAACATTTCGCCTCTCTGGGTAGACACAAAAAGAATTCAGATACACGACCCTCCAGCGCGTGTATTAGCTAAGCCGATCGCTTCCCGGCTCGGCATCCGCTGCCACATCCCATTCCGGGCCATCTGAGCTTCCCCCTTCTGTCCTACAATAGAAACAGCCTCAAGGCCAAACCAATCTTATCCAGAAACGCCACCAAGCTCCTGCGATATCTTTCCCATCCGCAGGTTTCTCCTCAATGTTTTTTTTTCCGAAACAAACCAGAGACAATAATTTATGATGTAGGCTGATCGTGATGGCGCCCGCCCGCGTACCTTTCATCAGTGACATCAGCGCAGGACCATCATGCCGCCCCCGACGTCGTGGCGGCGCTGCCTCAATAACTGCTGCTCGAAATCAACAACTGTCTTTCTTCAGCAGTTTTTTCCTTCTCTTGCGCGCCGTACGCAGCCTTGTAAGTCTCAGCATGGCACCCGTACGCACCACCGCATGTCTTCTGACCAATCTAGGAATAACTCGCTGTGTCTCACGAGTTGAATTGACTCTGGATGACTGGCGCTTCAGGACCGTCGCCGTCGGGGCTCGTCAGCGGCGGGTCCCTCCAGTCCAGGCCCCTCCGCGAAAATTTGTTGGTAGGACCGACGCGGCTGCTGCGCTCCCTGGCAACGCCATCCGATGCTTCAACCAGCACGATCAGCGGCCCAATGCCATTCGTTGTATAAACGCTTGCACTGCACCCCTCACAACATTAATTTATTACATAGTATATACAATACGCCTCATTGCATTTTGAACCCCCAAGCCCTCCTGCCCCGGACCTCACTTGGAGGCCTCATCGCATGGCATTTGACGGAGCGGGGACCGAACTGCACGGAGCGCCGCCAGCTGCCGCGAGTGATGCATCCGCCTCACCTTGCCGTTCCGACGCCGATTCAAGCGGCATCAAAATTTTAATGCATTGACTCGCAGGAGGCGAATGCATGCTACTCTACGCCTGCCCATTTACCAGACGTTATCGACTGATCCGGCACTGCACATGGCTTAACGTTGGCTAAACGATGATAACTTGTGCACAGCATGAACTTACTAAACCACCGGTGCAGTCGGGCCATATGCTGCGATGCATCTTCTATCATTTTTTTTCTCTCTCGCGTTGCTCCTACTTTGCTCCCTCTTTTCGCCCAGCAATACCATACTCTCTATTTCTCAAAATGATTGCCCCTACTGGATATCATCCGAGTCAGTGGACGTCCGGTAGGCTAAAAGATCGCGAGCAGTAAGGGTGCCGTTCATGCATCATCACTTATGCTGCAGCCGTTCCTCGCATCAGTTACCCTATACATAGACAGATCTCACGACGTCCAGTGGCAGTCAATAAAATAATTGCCTTTGTTGGAGATTAACACACCCATGCACAGACCCATAAAATTTTGCAAAGGTTCGTCACTACGTACCTCAGCGACATGGCAATCACCGAATATTTCCAAGGTTACTTGCTCCAAACCAAGCAGCCAAGTCTCCTTGCAGACTAGTGACATGTACAATGAAGGCACGGATACATCGCATCATCCGTCCATCACGGCCCAAGCTACTGCAGAAATAGCAGTAGAAGCACCCAGTAGGTCTGCTTCAAAATATCATTCGCAACTCTTACTGTGCATTGGTCAGCAACTTTGTGGCACACTTCGCACCCGACATCTCGTCCATCGCGTCATGTTCCACACTTAACGTACGAATCAGCATCCGTCCATCCATCCACATGATACCATGTCACTTTCATCGTCCCGATGCTCGCACCGTTGTTTTCCCCTCATAGCGCTCACAGGTACAAGGGACGGCGCTGTCCCTGTGATTTTCTGCCGTATGTTCTGCACGTCCTGGAGCATGCCACAATGCAGGAAAACTCCCCATCAGTTGCAGCCTTCCTTGTTAGGCATCAATACAGAAACTGACCCAGCGTCAAATATCTACCCTGCATGGGCTTTGTGGCGGCCACGATGTTTACTGAATGGGAACCGTGGTTCGCTGGCGCTGACTGACTGAAAAATCAATATGGTGGCAGATGCAAGGCGGCTCACGGTTTCCCGCGCACAAACGTACCTTATTAGACCTGATGTCCATCCCCCTCGTGTGACCACATGTATTTATGGTCCTCTAAATGCTTTACGGTTGCCAACCCAATCATTGGCAAAATCACACATAATTCACTCGATTGAATTCTTCGTGGGCGATACCAGCACCGACCTTCATGCCCTCGTTCGTAGTACCTCTAGTCTATCAACTGAATGAGGAGACACGTCCTCCGGTCATAACCCTATTCAATCCTATTCTGGAGGCTTTGTACTTCAAGGTAAGTCAAATGTTAACTCTGTTCTGCACTGACTCGTATCCAAGTCCGCCGTGAAATCGGTGTTGTAGATGCCATGTGATGAGTTTTCAAGGTCTGTGAAAGCGGACAATTCACTGTATTCAATTTATATACTCTTGGACATTAAGCCAAACAGCAGCGAATTCTATTTCCCATCATGAGCGGCGGTATTGTCAAGCTTTCTTACCTCCACCTCCCGGAGAAAACGTGGTGGCGTCTGCAAATTCTACACAATTCAACGAAAACCGTGACCTTCAAGTATACTTAGAGATAAGTCAAACACCTATCAAACTGATTCTCTGATTATCAACAATTATCAACACTTCGCTCTGCGTTGCATCGCACACTGAACATGCAATGTGCTCGATACGGGTCTGCCAGGGCAATATGGAAACTTGCATCTTGTTCTATTCAGTTGGATAAGTCAAACTCCCACAGCGCTATACCTTGATACCTGACAACATTGTAGATCTGGACCGCATTACAGGCAACCTGAATCTATTCAATTGCAGTGTTGAGTCCCGACCTCAGTTGCTATGTTTACCTCAGCGTCTACACATGCCCGTAGGTACTTGTGAATACAAGGGAGGCGGAGCAGAAAGGGTGACGCAGACACGACGGGCTCCAGACGCTTCGTACCCCAATTCCCTAGTGCCTCAGCGACCACGCCCAGCACCGCACTCAAACACTTTTAAATGCGGTTGCCACGCATTCTACGTCTTCGATGTCCAAAAGTTTGTCGATGCATAGCATAACTTAAACAAAATCGAACACCAACTTCCTGCCACGGCTTCCTAGTGCCAACATCAGTGACGGTATGCCATTTATTTTGAACTGTGTCGCCAAGCCGATATCGAACGAACCCCCCCCCCCTTAGCTACCTGTGTATGCTGGTACGTACATACTGTGTTGCGATGCATACCAACTAGATCAAGCAGGTAGTAAAATGAACAGCGCAAGGCTTCTATGATCCGTAGGCCAACCTACATTGTGAGGGTTTGATTCAGAGCAGGTGCATCATCGATCCAAGGTCGACACGTACATAGTGGACATCTCGGACATGAATTGCGTATTCATTTGGCGGGCCGGCTCCACCTCCGCGACACGTCCTGTCACCGTCACGTCACATCTGGCAGTTGGCATTGCCTCACATGACACCTGGAAATTGGGTATCGCTTTTTCACATGATACAACTTATCACGCCCTTAGAAAGATTTCAATCATAGCACAGCAGGGAACTTAACAGCACAGCTAGGACAATGGTCGTACTTTTAGAACGTTCACGCCGGAAATGAATACGCACCGTAACGGTCACGTGATCGCGTCTTGTTCCAAGATTAGCCCACGCTCGCCCAATTGTATTTTTGTTTACTTACGCGCGTTCGTTGAAGGTTAAGTCTCTCTGGGAGCTTGAAAGTAGGGTCAATTAATGTACCACTTGTAACTTCGTTCCTTCATCTCGGGTGCCAACCTGACCGTGACCTGCTTCTACGCCTGCTGAGGTACTGAATTTTAAAAAAACAGCATGGTCTCTGCTTGGCCGCGAGTATCTAGCTATAATATCTCCAGATGAGATCACGAGCAGCCCGGACATTGCGCAGCACCAAGTCATCACATTACTGATTCACAAGTTAGAGATAGAGATGACTAGAGATCGACTAGAGATCGACTAGAGATCGACTCAACGTCGATGAAGTTCTCACGCGAATGACGATGATCGTCGTGGAAAAAATTCGTACGGCACGCTATGTCTTGGTGTCTTGATTCGACTCCCACTTGTCTGGTTAGATCTTGTCATTAACGATCAAAAATTCGAAGACAGTCCGACAACCACATGATTTAGATAAGGTCATAAGCTTTAAGAAGGATTCTTACCGATGGAGCTCGCGACAGCGACACTTTAAAGCTGACCGCTTTGTCTGCTGTGCCTCGTCGCCAAGATTTCCGAATGAAGACTGCAGGACACGTCCAAAAGCAGTAAGGGAAATCACCAGAAACGGCACTGAAAAGAACTCTACCTTGAATCCATCTCCAACAGCGAATAAACGTGCATCTAGCCGGCCAAATGGAGAAACAAAAACTGCGGATCCGGAAAGCAAGACAGAGTGGTAATCTCACTGTAATCCGCGACAGCCACAAAGAAAGAAAAGAAGCATAGGGCCGGGGATCAGACACGGAGTCGCAAAGGTCGCAGTGACAACTCCTTTTGTTCGCTTATTTGGGATCGTCGGAAGATCGGTAGAGTTAAGGTCTGTTCTGAACTCACGGCGAGTCCGACAAGTTAAGTGTGCAGAGGTTTCACATGAATAACATGCCAGGCTGTGTATACAGTTCAATTTGGTATTTGATGCGCAGACAAACCGATTAGGGAGTCGTGCCATGGCTGTCTGAAGAGTGGACTCAGTAGCGACTCCTTACGATTGAATAGATATTGCCAAAAAAAACTTGTCGTCACGCTGGCCAACAATACAGTCAAGTTGTAGCACGTCGCACTGCAAGCTAGCTTCAAGTTGGAAGCTACGCATCGTAAGCTATCAGCTATCAATCATAAGCACACCTCCTCTAGCACAGTAGCAAGGGGCTCAATAAACCCAGAAACATTGCCAGCGCCACAAAGCCTCTGCTTATGCGACCATCGATCCATTCAGTCGTGAGTTAGTTGATAAGTTCCAAGTTAGGCAGTAGCACAAGAAGGAGGACTTAACTGGATAACCTTATGCCATGCCAGTTATAGCGGTAGCTCACAACCCGAAGACTCACAAAGACAGAATGATCCTGTTGTCTTGAGTTTGCGTTTTGTTATTGTGATTCATTTTCGGGCGTGGGAGCATTCGAGAATAGCCCGGAGTTGTTCTCCGAATACCCATACGCTTGTGTTCTTTCCTATTTGGATATTACCCATATCTATGTCAAGAGTACTAGAAAGTATTGCTCCACATAATATAGGTCGTGAACGCGGTGCCTCTGCTTCGTCGCAGCTATGCGTGCTCGTGGGCGACGGGAACTTGGTCTGTACTTAGTCTGCATATATGTATGCGGTACAACTAGCTAACTAACTGCATGTGGCACATTTCGTGGGATCTTTTGTCTACCCAGATGACTAAACGTGAACCACAAGAGCAGTCTTGAGTTTGGAATTTTGGGTCCAATCATGTGATGATCCAATAGCGGCCTGCATTCACGCCGCTGCCCGGAGCACTCGTAAGTTTCCCTTCCTATACGTTGTTTTATAGTCAAGTTGCGTCATACGAAATTCGCCGGATGTTCCCCTACGTAATCCGATGAGTATATCCAGCGAAAGAGTGATCACTGACACTTCAGCTCGACGTACTAGTTTACACCACGAAGCGTGTTGAAGATAGTGTCATGTACGTGCACTTGAGGCCTTCTGCATCATTCCGCCGCCACTCAAAGCGACGGGATAGGCTCGAGGGGGGCTAGTTTGCGTGCCTTCAAAAACCTGCGAGCCTCGGCCTAGAATGGAAGACGTATGTATATAAGAATTATAAACAAAAAGCTTTCGTCGTTCTCCTCGGGTGAGAGCTTCTCGGATATTGTAGAAGCTATAATTCCATCCTCCTCTTCCTTAACATGTTCTATTAGGGCGATGTCAGCTTTTGAAGGTATAATCGGTTTTATCACTATTGCTCCCGCCAGCTTCATAGACAAGCCCTTTGGTCTCGTGATATTTGCTTGATAACAAAGAGACGATTCCTCAAGTTGGAGAGAACAACAGGCATAAGACTAAAAAAACACACCTTTGTAATATTCAACAACGGTTTTCTGACCAATTTCTCAAGGATTCACAGCACCAGATCTCTTCGGCATCACCATGACGGCCATTGCACGAACAAGGGTGTTCGCTATTTTCATCCTATGAAATCAGTAAACATGCTCGTTCTAAGCAAAGGAGAGTATCTCATACTTCCCGTCATGGTTGCCTCTACCAATGGATCGATACCCTCCCCACAGCTCACGCACGCTAATAAATAAATAAAATAGAAGGGGTTCAGAATTTGTAGGTATTCCCTAGAATGCTTACTTATCGTGATCAAGCACAATTCATGTCGGACATTCAGTAAACCCGTTCTGGTAGCCATTTTGTGCTTGAAAAATGCTCATGCCAATGATCGGGACTTTGAAATCTGGCTACTCCAAGTGAGAAACGAGCAGGAGAAAGTTCACATATGCTAGTTGTAAAACGTGCAAAACGATAATAAGGACATATTCGAAAGATAATCATACCTCAAATCGACGCGGTCAGATCCCACAGGCTCTTAAAGTGGGTCATTGATTGCTCTTGTCTCCGGGGTGGCAGACTTCGGAAGGCCATAAACTACGTAGAGTTTATCGAAAAGGTCGACCATCGAAGGTTATCATAGTAATCCTACGTACCATGATGACTGAACACCTCCTAGGCCAGACAGTCGTTCATATTGATATATTGATATAGGGTACATTTCGAACGACTGTTTCTAACTTAACCCAAGGCTGAATGACGTCACGCGTATTCGGCACGTGACTTAACATTCTGCAGAGACAGTGTCACCCAGAATAGTAGATATAAATAAAGGTAAACTTTTCATTAACTTACCACGGTCAGAATGAGCAACATATGCGGCGATTTGCTATTATGCTAAGCGATCGCGGCCGATAACTTAAGTACTCAATATTGGATAAGATCCCTTCATCTTTGGTTAACCTGAAGAGAGTTATCAGGGGGGTGAACGTTGCGAGTGAGGGACATTCGGCCGCCGCGTAGGTAGTTAACATGTCACATGAGGTCACGATTTTTCTCAAGAATTTCTACGAAGCAACCGAAGCGAATCAGAACGGTATGAGATGAGAAACGTGGCGTATCTAGTTCTGAAAGCACCTGTACCACGTTGGGTGTTGAATGTAAAACCAATGCTATTCGGGATTCCCACAGCGATATCGACCTTACTTGAGGGCGCGTAGTCAAGCAAGCTCTGTACTGTACTTAGCATGATATGATGACGCCGGTTGAAATGATTGATGTTGACGATTAGCAAGGGAAAGCCATCGCTTTATGTAAACGGTCGGGGTCGAAGCCGAAGTTATGAGCGGTCGGCAACCTATTGAGACTAGACATGAATTTATGACGAATCTGCAGGAAGGGAGAAGCAACCAAGAACTTACGGGGTGTGATGAAAGGCCACGACTGGTACTGAGTACCTATTAGCCCGGGAACATGTGGGATTGTGACGTGTGGATCAAGGGCGAACTTGAAACTGGCAGGGCTGATGATCGACAATGCCACTGCGTCCTTCGGAGCGAACAGCGTTGGTAATGAGCTGCCCAGAACGAGTTTCCCAGACGAATCCGACTTGGACACCTGTGAAGCAATCCAGCGCCCTAGGGCAGCAGCTTCTTTGTTCCAAGTTTACATCTGCCTCAAGTTTGCATTAATATTCGGCGCAGAATTTTTGGATGCAATTGATTCCGTCGTGTCCTTCTCTACGAAAAGATGGTCCGTCAATGAGCACCACGGTGAAACAATGCGCAAAGTTTAAATCGGCCTAGAGTATTAGGCGTTGCAAGGGAAGTCAATTCCAACTGCAGCACGAGGACGGGCGGAGTTACTGAGTAACAAATTCAATCACTGCACCAACTCAAATATTGTCCATTTCGGCAAAGACATTGTAGCATTGTGATACTGCATATCGACGAACCGCGAAGATACGAACACGCATAACGAGCATGATATAGCGCGTGGATGCTATGGAGAAGGACAGTTCCGACTATTTAGTGTGACACAGGATATCGAGGTAAGGTGTAGCATGGGGGAGAAGGAACAAAGAGGGATAAACATAGGAGGAAACATGGTGAGTGAAGATATTTGCGTGGTCTCTTATTCTTTTCCCTCTGTTACGAGTGCTGTAAGGTATGGTAGTTCGTCAACCAGGGAGATCTTGTCCCCCACGGCCCAACGCGAGGTGATCCAGTCCTGAATATAAACACTTGTCTACGTGGTTTTATCAAGGTTAACCAGGTGAGAAATATTGATGTGATAATGACAAACCTTCGCGTATCTCTTCGATGCGTATTTCCGGATGAAATTCTCGTGTCGCTCAGGTCGAAGGCAATAGTTAATCATGATGTTTGCCACTGGGATGATCTTCTTCTCGCTGTATCCGGAGTAGTGCGCAAGGTTGGGCGTCTGGGAGATATCGCTTCAGCGAACTACAAGATAGTTAGGCAGGATGGCTTACCCATACGAATTTGCCCATGACAAGCCTTCCAAGCCAAATACTAGCAGCGGCTATCAAGCTTGGCTTGACACCCAACAGTCTTCTCTCCACTACGTGGATCTCCAGGAAGAACTTGGCCAGCGTTCTCACTTGTGGGTCGTAGTCGTCCGCTTTACTGATTCGTCGTAACCAGTTCATGGGCTGAGAGTATGGACTAACATTCCAGTTCAGGGTCTTTAAAATGTAGCGCTCTGCCTTTAACATGTCCTCTTCTTTGGCGTCGTCTTGCATGGCCCCCGCGGTAAGGAGGTTTCCCACCGATGGTGCAAGTACCTCTTCAAACTTGCAGGCAATGAAAAATCCCGAGAGACCCACAAGCTGGAGCTTCGAAAGCGACACGACACGCATAGAAAGGAATCGATCAATGATATTTACGGCAAGATAGAGGGTTTCGGGAGCGAAGCGATACGTGTAGTGGAGACCGATGAGATAGTCCATGAGTATACCGCGGTGACTCCATTTCAATTCTCCTTGATGTTGAATGTAGTTTGGATTAGGAAGGGTTTGGTTCTGTACAGGCTTTAGCTCAAGAAATCCTATTCCAGCATGGAAAAAAAATTTACCTCGCATTCGGAAAGGTATTTGAAAATATCAACAACATACTCGCTAACCATGTAGGGGTCATCGAAGTCGTCTTTGTCAAGATCATCCCAACCGGTTTCCTCTTCCTCTTCCTCCACATCTGGAGCAGGAGAATCATTAGTCTCCTCGACTTCGGGAACGGGGTTCTCATTGTCGGGGAGCGCATCAGTATGATCCTCAGCCTCAACCACGGCTTCCACGTCTGCCTCGGAGGATGTTTTACGTCTCTTGAAAGCTCGATGAGTGTCCGCCTCGTCACCTTGTTCTTTTTCCACATCAACAATCTCCTCGTATGAGTGGGCGACGCTTGGAGCCTTACCGCCTTGTGTGAGGCCACGTGTTGTGGTAGTCCCAGTAGTAGTTGTAGCTACTGTGGAAGTCCGTGTGGACAATCGACGTGTAACTCGATGGAGAGCACGAGTTGGTATAGGCACTGGCTCGTCAACAGCCATGGCATCTTCGTTCTCTCCCTCAGCATCCTCGTCCGCCTCTGGGATTCCGACTTCCTTAGAATCCACTGCTGCCGAAGCTCGAGTCTTCCTGATAGGAACTTTGACCGTTGTTCGAGTTGGCTTGGTTGGAATAAGGACGTGTGGCTTGACTATCTTGCCATCTTTCGCGGATACACCTTTCGGTTGGTTCTTGTTTTTGTTGTTGGTGACTTCACCAAGTGCCCCTCGCTTGCGTTTGTTCTGAAGGTTGGCATCTAATGCGCTGCCGCTTGTTGTGACTTTCGAAGGGCCTGCTGCTGTTATGGTCGTTGTTCCGATCTTTGCAACACCTCGGGCAATTGGAATCCGACCGTTGACTGCGTTTTCATCGGGAAGGCGGGTCGTCCTCGTTGTCCGTCTTGTCTAGAAGGCTGTCAGTTGAAGTGAAATGCAACGAAGCGGACGAACGCACGGGAATATTGGAGCTCATACTGTTAGTGAGCAATGTATAAGTGATATCTTGTGATGCTCCGCGTGAAGAAAACAAAGGAGATGGTGGACGTTAAGAGAGTGATTTTAACTGGCGATCCGATAGGTTCACACGCTACGCGCAACAACATCAACAACAAGTCACGTGAAGAGAAACGCGTTCTCGGTCACGTGGCCATTTTTACTTTCATCGTCATTATCGTCCCTCAACAACGTACATCTCCCGACGTTGTATTATCTATGACGGAAACATCATAGGTCCATAAACTTCTTCCCGCTTCTTATGGCCTTGTAGCGCCTCAACAAGACTCAGGGCAAACGGGAAGGCCGTGCCAGGCCCACGACTATCATGGTCTCAGCAGCACTCTTCACTAAAAGGTGCATGCAGACCAACCTCGTAATCAGATTCTCAGAGTGAACAACGCTGTTTTCCGAGTATTCGTAATCTAAAAGGCACTTAGTTTTACGTCCAAACTTCATGCTACAATGACGCTGTGCTGACCTAGTTCTAGATCTGCTTTTACCGATGGGTGAGAAGTTAATCGACTTTTGAGCGCGAGCTTAGCCATTTTGGCGGCCAGAGATCCCGCACAGATCATTCCTATTAATTTACCCCTTTCATAGTGACGGCGCAGGACCATCTGCATGCGTGCATCATGAGATATCGTCTCCGCGCCTTTGGCACCCCCTGGAACAACAATCAGGTCAAATAACTCCTATGAGGTAAGTTGTGCATGACAGGAACGTCTCTCCAACTTTCGGCTTACTGTCAAATCTACGTCTTCAAAGTCTTTGTCTGCTACTATCCGGACCCCTCGCGAGCATACAGCCCATGGGAATTCACCGCGTGCTGCAGTAGAACCCCTGACGAGTGCCGAAGTGCATGACACTCCTCCTCGAACGAGTACATCGTACGCAATTGTACTGGAATATCAGTCAATGCATGCAACGGATGGATCCAGCTAAACGTCAAATACAATTCCATCTCTTCCGTCCCATTTGCAATGAAAACGAGAGCAGTAGGCATGATCGATGTAGGTGTCAACTATTGGAAGAGGCTGGATCCTGGCGCTGACTAATGACGATTTGCATCACGTGACATACAACCGCTTATGGCTCAATTTTACCGTGCATGCGGTGAGCTCGAAGACACGCGATTATCCTTGCACGCATGCCCTTTCGAAAAGAATTAGTCTTAGAAGTTATTGGTGGTATGTATGTTTAACACCATCAAACTGTAGTAGTAATATATCAAAACCGAAACCAAGAACACGAATACCATCATTCCTACGGATCATACAATAAACGCATGTCAGTAGCAGCTCAAACCACCGTTAAAGAGACAAACAACACGCACAGTACGAACGACCAAACATCGTCCACCGTTTGGCCGGTTTACCACACGCCGGGCACTTTGTTTTTCCCTGGTCAATAGCGGGCCATCGTGCCTGGTCAAACGGAATCGCAAGCGACTTCGCACCCGCCGACGGTGCTCGCTCGTCCTGCGGCTCAGCCCTGTATCACTAATGTTCAGAACCTAACACAGAAGGTGTTGGTGAAGATCACTTACGCACGACCACTACGTTCTTTGATGTCATCCTCACACGCCTCCACCTCACACCAGGGAATGACAACAATGTTCTTATTATCAAGCGTGGGGACTACGTCCTCCCACGCCGTCACGGTCTTGAGACGAGAATCGAATGTCTCCTTGGCGCGAGTGAACATGTCGCTCTGGATCGTATTAAGTAGCGTCGTCACAGCAGCGCCGATACCGTCCAAGGGAATTGGAGCCTTGACTCCCGTGTCCCGACGGACAGAGAGCGCTTGTTTTTTAGCGAGGTCCGCAGGACCAACTTCAAGACGGACAGGAACACCCTGGAAGTCTTTCAGCTATTTGACCTCATACATAATGGAAGAACTAACCTTCTGTTCCCAATCGTTAAACTTGTAGCCAGGGGTGTAACCATCCCTGAGGTCAGCTTTGGCCCTGATGCCTGCTTTACGCAGTGTCGCGACAAGATCACTGCATCCCTTGTAAATCGCAGCGTGATCGGACTTGGCGGTCAGCCCACAGGGCACCACGACAGCTTGGAGAGACGCGACCCGCGGAGGGAGCACCAGCCCCTTGTTGTCTCCGTGAATCATCACCATCACACCGATGACCCTCGTAGACAAACCCCAACTATTCTGCCACACAAACAACTTGCCCGCATTGGGATCCACGTCCGCCTTCTCATCCTTGCTTTGTGCAGAAGCATTCGGGTCCTCCACGACAATGTTAAACATTTTGCTGAAGTTCTGCCCGAGGCCGTGGGACGTTGCGCCCTGAATACCACGTCCTGTGGTTGGGATGAAGCCCTCCACGGTCGTTGTATACAAACCTCCAGCAAACTTCTCCTTTTCAGATTTGACACCCGGAATGACGGGGACTGCGAGCAGTTCCTCATACACACGACGATACAGATCAAGGATGTCCTTCACTTCAGCGTCAGCGTCTTCTCTATGCAAATGAGCGGTATGGCCCTCTTGCCACAAGAATTCACGTGTCCGTAAGAACGGCTCTACAATGCACGTGTAAGACTCAACGCAGGGTGTGATCATGATGTATATCTTACGAGGATTCTTGAACTCCCAACGGACAACGCTGTTCCATTGGTTGAGCTTCAAGGGAAGGTCACGATGGCTCTTGATCCATTTTGCGTAGTCTGCAGTCTACACTTAACCATGATTTCGATGACGTTAATGCCATGTACACTCACAAGGATACATTGCAGTCTCCGAAGTTGGACGGATGGCAAGATGTTCCTCCAGCTCAGAGTTTCCACTGAAAGTATTGCATTGAGCAACCTATCGCCTATGAAATGAACTACTCACGCTCGTGTGACCCATGCTACTTCCGGAGCAAACCCTTCAATATGATCCTTTTCCCGCTCCAACACTTTCGAGGAGACGAACATGGGGAAGTACGCGTTTTCGACGCCCAGGAGCTTGATCTGAGCATTGAACCATTCTTTGCACATGAGTTTTCAAATTTCATGCGCATCCAAATAACGGCCATACCTTGAATAGCTTCCCAGATGCTATAGGACCAAGGTTTTAAGATGTAGCATCCGCTAACGTTATAATAGTCCAACATTTCTGCTTTAAGTAATACCTAAGTCACACAAGGAATGATGAAACATGACAGTGCTATTGCTGCAGAGACACGTACATCTGTGTACCATCCAGCAAAGTCTACTTCTTTCTTATACAGAATGCCAATCTGTACTGCTCCCTCAATTTTTCCATCTTCCTTATCTTTGGTAACTGCTTTGGATGAACTTGAACTTGCTTTTGAAACAGCCGGAGTGGCAGCGTTAGGAGCACTGACTTCATTCTTGAGTTCGATAAAGTCGACCTCCTGCACTTTGACATCAGCAGTCTCGAGGGTGGACAGGTATGCGGCTATATCTGAGCCCTTGAGAAAAACGGTGACATCAGAAGCAAATGCATGGACGGCGAAAAGGGAGGATGAAGTCTTGATAGATGCGTCTAAGACGGTCTGTACCCGCGGGAAAAGCTGCGAGTCAAGCGCGAGGGGCGTCACTTAACGGCAGATAAGCGCGATCAAGCAGGTTGGAAACAGGGAAAATGGCGTACAGGAGTCTTTATCGAGTGCAAAGAATTCTTGGAGCAAATCCTCCGAAGCTAAGCGCAGTTCCTTCAGCTTAAGCTTCTTGCCCAGGGCAGCCGAGTTCATCTCGGTCTCTTCTCTCAGAATCACGACAAGGGGAACAGGTGTCGCATTTTTCGCGGTCTTGGGTTTGAAGACGAGCGTTTTTGTGAGTTCGTATGATTGGGGAGCGGAAGGGTTGGCAGAGGTGAGTGACGATCGCCATGTGACCGGGGAAGAGGAAGTAGCATGAGATACGGCGGAATGAGGGGAGATAGATACTTTTGAAAGGGTACTAGTAGCGCGATCCATGTTAGATGAAGTGTAGCGTACACGGGGGTAACGGTGAAGGATTGATATAGGGCAAGGCAAGTGTGACTCGATGCGTGCTGCTCTACGAGATAAGGCAAATGACTCAAACTTTGTGACCCGCCGCACGGCTACTCTCAGCATGCAACTAAGGCCAGTTTAATGCGCTGGTGGATGCCTGGCCGTCGTCGGATTCGCTGGTGCGCGTGAACACAATTTTTTTGTCGATTAACCGTGACGCCCCCGGCGATCGCTGGTCACACTACCTTGTCGGAGCTCCGAAGGGCAAACGGAGTTTGAACCGGGGAATGGGCTTGTTCCGAACCCAGCGTCTTCCATCATACTTAGGTCGAAACACCGCTCTGTGAGAGCTGCTCTGTGAGAGGAACGAGACTATAGTCGACATCAATGTTTTCAGCGGCACGGACACAACTACGAAAACCAGGCTGTATAGAGGCAGAAACCGATGATCGTGTTGTGCCCAGGCCTTCGCGGCAACCCATGAGGCTCTTCTGATTATGTTTCTGTGTGATTCGTGTGAATCGCTAAGGTACTAAACTTTTTGATATATCCACCCACAAAACAAATCAGCAGACGTCACTTATAAGTTCACTCAAATATATTAGAGCGCGCTTTCTGCATCTCTTCATCTGCGCCCATCATGTCCGGTACTATGAACGCTCTCTACTACAAAGCGGTCAGTCTCTTGCCTTCTCTCCTAGTCCATTTCGCTAATTGTTTCCCTAACAGCCTCGCGATTTCGACATCAGGAAAGTCCCCATTCCCCAATGCGGTGACGATGACATCCTCCTTAAGGGTCGGTGCTATTCAGCTTTTCTTCTCTCCCGTCAATTCCTGTCTCACAAGTCCCTAGTCAATTGCTGCGGTGTATGCGGTACTGACGGTCACATTCACGACGGTGAATTCATCGCCAAGTTCCCTGTGAGCCCATTGTTTCGCTCTGACGCCCGCGACTGAGTTCGCTTTACAGCTCATTCCAGGACACGAAGCCATCGGCACTGTGGTCCAACTTGGCAAAAACGTCAAAGGGTTTGACAAAGGTGACAGGGTTGTTGCTGATGTCGGAATCACTGTATGCAGCACACTCGTTTGAGCCATTTGTCGTACTGATTTGGCGCCCCTTACATAGTGTGATAATTGTTTCTTCTGTCGCCGTGGACAGTCCCTTCTCTGTGAAAACTTCAATGCTCGCGGTGTTACCCAGGACGGCGGCTTCGCCGAATACATTGTATAGTACGTCCCATGGCTTCAGCTAATTACATGTCCTGGTTCAATTTTTCTACTAGCCACCAAAAGAAGTGCTACAAGATCCACAACTTGACTGACGAAGAGTCTACGCTCTTGGAGCCCGCCTCTTGCGCTATTCACGGACTAGACAAACTTAACCCACCCGTCGGCATCGAAGTTCTTCTCATGGGCGCCGGCCCGACTGGCCTCATTCTCGCGCAGCTATTAAAGCTTAACGGCGCGTCCAAAGTCGTCATTGCCGCAAACAAGGGTATGAAGATGGATATTGCGAAGAAACTCAATGCCGCGGACGAATATATTGAATTGGACAGGAAGAACCCTGAGGCTCAATGGGCTAAGCTCAAGGAGGACTACAAATATGGATTTGACGTTGTGGTGCGCAATCAATTATACTCGGACAAAATTTCCATTAAGCGCATGCCAGGTTGAGGCCACTGGTGTCGAGAAGCTCGCTAACGACTCAATTAACTACGTGCGCCGAGGTAATGTGTTCTCTTTATGACATCATTCGGTTCTCTCACTGCCTACCCCACTGTCCCAGGAGGAACCCTCATGATCTACGGCGTCTACGAGAACAAGGCTCTTGTTCACTGGCCTCCATCGAAGATCTTTGGTGATGAAATCAAGGTTTGTCCCACGTCTCTGGTTCCATGATATCTACCTAATTCGTGCGTGCTATCGTCCGAAGATCATCGGCTCTTTCTCTCAAACCTACTGCTTCCCTCGCGCCGTAGCCTACCTCGACAGCGGCAAGATCAATGTTAAGGGCATGGTGCGTCTTCTTCCCTGCAATATAACATCATGGTAGTAACACACGGTGCTACAGGTCACTGACGTATTCAAGCTCGAAGACTACCAGCTGGCGCTTGACAAGATGAACTCGAGACAGTGCTTGAAGATTGCCATTAGGCCATGAGAGAATTAAGAGGGGTTACAATAACCCTAGCAGATGGCCTCGCGCAGCGGGATTGATTGGTAACAAGCCAGTGGATGGCCGAAAAATTGTGATCGTCAGAGTAGTTGAGAAATCTTGTAGATCTGTTCTATCTTTCCGAAGCATTTGGTTCGATTGATCAGATTATTTGGAGCGTTTGCGATTTGATGCAAAGCAGCACTGGGCTATGTAAGACCTGGCCATGAAAAGCCTGGGATGACATGCGGACCGAGAGTCGAGTAAAATCACGCGTCGCCGCGTTCGGACTCCCGCGTAGTTGACGACCTATGCTTTTGCACTTTCTGCTCCCACTGTTCACCTCGTTCTCATCCACGCCCGACCCTGAACTCATGAAACACGCGCCCCCGCCCCGCGAGTCGCCTCTAGACGTCGCTAATTACCCCCTCGCCCCCCCATCGCTCACACTCGAGCAAGTGCATGTCTACGTGCGACACGGTACGCACATACATAATGAAGCACAGCACGCTCACACACACAAACATTCGCATGCGCAGGCGAGCGAGCTCCCGTTGGCATACGGCTCAATACCCCTGCAGCGAATCTACCCGAGCATTGGCTTATGTGTACAGCCGGACGGGCGTTCCGTGCAGCAGTGTATGGTCCTGGTGCAGGTGAAGCACCTGACTCGGATAAGGCGTTCCTTGAAGTTAGGAGAGCTGTGGAGCGGAAAGATGGGACTGGTATTGAAGGAGAATGGTGCGTCTATCACGAGAACGATGTGTAGCGACGCTGAACGATAATTGCAGTATGCTGGGCGAGTTGACAGATATTGGACGTCAGGTGAGCTGTTGAATCCCCAGGGAAAAGATGTGCACTGAATGTTAAGCTACAGTCTACCTATAACTATGGTGTTGCAATGCGGAAACTCTACATCGAGAAGTGAGGAGTAAATTCTGTGAATACCCACCCACACATTCACCCGCTGCATCATAGGCTCGGCTTTTTGCCCGACGTGATAAATGACGAGAAGGCCGTTTATTTTCGGTGCATTAACATATTCCCATCTCCTCTCTTTCCCACTCAAGGACAGCCTCAGGTCCACAAATATGCCGCGAACCATAGAGTCGCTTCAGCAAGTTGTACAAGGACTCTACCCCAACCCCAAATATGGAAACGGCATTGTTCCAAAGATTTTAATTCGGTGAGCAGACTCGCACCGCATCGTTCTTTTCCTTGTAGTGACTAACCGACAATTCAGGAACGGAAAGGATGAGAATCTCATGGGAAATAACCTATCATGCAAGAGGCTGGAATTGCTGAACCTTGCCTTCGCACAAGGCATGTATTGTTTTTGCCGTTTATAACGTATAGGGTGTACTTTTTCACTCATCCGCCACCCTCAGCCGCTGCAGACGCTTTCAACCCCCTCTTGGCACCTCTGGATTCGAAATTATCTAAATATATCGGAGGTCCTCTCCGAATTGTATGTACCTGCCTACTTGCCAACCATCAGACCTGACAGACAACTTCAGGATGGCAGACCACGAGCATCGGGCATTTTAGATACCGTCGGTCTTTTGGTCTCTAACATTTTCATTTCTTTAATTTTGTTGTTCCAACAGATTCGGGCCGCGCAAGCACACGGTCTCAAAGTTCCAGCAGAATTCGAAGAGAAAGAAACTGCAGACATTCTTGTGGGTTCACATTTTGGCCCATCGTTCCGATGAGAGTCTAAAGCCAATTTCCGATCAGGAGAAAAGCGTAGTCGCCGAGTGGTTTGCAGGGTGCAAGTTGGAGCTTCTTTATTTATGTGCATACCTGATCCCACGCTTATCAGCGCCTGTACCCGCCTTCAGATAAAACCCACGAATTCCGAAGACTTGCGATGGGCCGACTCCTTGACGATCTTCAAAGGAAGATGACGCACAAGGCGAAACACGGCGATCGTAACCCGCTAAAACTTCTTATCCACTCGACACACGTATGTGAACCTTCATCTCCGTATGTAATGTATTAACGGGAGCGTGTGTAGGATACCGCTCTAGCAGGCCTATGCTCGACGCTGGATGTTTTTGACGAGAGGTACGTGTGAATGGTTTGATGATGCTGTCTTGTCCGCCCTTACTTTAATACAGATGGCCAGCGTTCACGGCATCCATTACGTTCGAGCTTTTCCGAAAGGAAACTGCGCCACCGCCGGTGCATCACGCCGTTTTTCAGTCCGTGCTCGGTTCTTACTCCCCATTCCCGAAACCGCGGCCCGAGTACTACGTGCGCATGCGGTATCAGAATCGCTCCTTACCACTGCCTATTTGCTCCGAGGAAGGTAAACACTTTCCAGGATCCCCCGAGTTCTGCACGCTTGCTGCGTTCCGTGAGCGTGTGCGTGAGTTGACCCCAGATGATTTCGAGCGTGAATGCACCCCTGCGAATCGCATTACATAATTGCCGGCCCTGGTCGCATGGAATGCAATAGCAATCGCAGTGGCTATATTCGCCAATACTACCTGGGAAACGACAGACGACCTATGAGTCGTTTCTATACATGGGGTTATTAGGATAATGCCTGTTCTAGTAGACTTGACAAGAGGGAAAGATATGCGGTTCGATACAAGTGCAGATTGCAAAGAGGACGAGGGGCTATGTGGTATTGGATGAAGGATGACGTATCATGAAACTAGGTATGTATGTGTCCTTGCAAGATAGAGAACAATTAGAGACGAGGAGATAGAGATGGATGATGGTTTGCCTAGGCGAAGAGATCCACGATTATAGTGGTGATTCCGATGACTGCAGTATGAACGCGAGGCAAATCAGATCACGCAGAAAAATTGGATAGTAAGTGATCATGAGTACCAATTTCGACGCCGATGAGCGCGATGACAATCTTTTCGAGTCGTTCTGCGTGTCGGCTGGAAGCTGACTCCTTGAGAAGCTGTAGCATATCCTGCAAGACCTTCACAGAAATAAATAGTTCAATACTCAATCAACATTGGGTACAAAACGGGACCCACCTCCACACGGTCATTGAGCACACGAGTTCGCTGTGGTATCTCTAAGTAACTGCGAGCCGCGTCATATAGAGGTTGAAGGTCTGGAAAGCTCTAAGAAATGAATTGACTGAGACTGTGTGTCATATGGAGGGCTAGCCCCACTGACCCAGAAGATTTCCTGAACACTTATCAGACAAAGAAGCACCGATAGTGGGGCATTCAATTACACGTACCGGGGCATCCAACACTGACCCAACAAGATTGATGTTTATGCGCAGCATAAATAACTGACCAATCTGCCGCATGATCTCATTGTGCTTCATCTAGTAGGGGCGGTCAGGGACATGAAATCTGGGAAATTGGGGTCACTAACGCCGATTTTTCCTGTCTCGGAGATGATCCCAGGAATATCCTTTGTTTGTTCGATCGTGTTCGAGATGAGTTCTTCGAACTTCAACGAATGCAAGAAGTAGGGTCAACGATTCGTGATCTGATGCGAGACTCGGATACGCACGAGCGATATTTTGACCGATTGAGACAGTGCATGAGAAAGTGATAGTTTTGTCCTGTCAGCAATACGCGATAAAAATTAATGTTAAAAAAAATAGGATGGTGACAATCTCACATGAAACTCGATCCCTTCCGCAAAGTGCTGATCACATCCAGTTATGATAAAGATAAAAAATATGTTTTAAGTAAATGCACAAACATAACGTCATTGTATATTCTGTTGCAAGTGATTAAAATGGAGCTGCAAAACTGAAAAATAAACCGAACCGGCTGTAGTCTGCGTAATAGTAATTGAGGTCCTCCATCTCCACATCTTCAGGAGCTATATAACTATCAATCAGACAGGGTAAATCTCCTGCATATTCGATAGACTTACGTAGTTTCTCGACCTCGAACCTTCGTCTATCTCGGGTAATTTCAGAGACTTGGACACAAAATGAACCGTGCGTGGGAACTTACATGGAGGATAGAAACCGTTTCTCTTGAGCTTCTGTCATACCCCACATCACAACCGTCTGTCCAACCACGGAATATGAGAATGTAGTTGTAACATATTTAGGTGAGGCGTTCATACCCCATATTCAAACAAGAAAATGTCCGCTTCTCCTTCTGACTGCTGATTGTGAAATCGGGGAAACCTTTGTTTCGTTTCGGGACTTCGGGTGTCAGTCGGGGAAGATATTTCTGTGTCTTCTTCAGTCTGTGGAACATTCAACTGTGGAATGGGTATCTCGGGGGCATCGACCACATCATGAATCGAGGGTGTTTCGGAGACAGTTCTGGACTGTGCTTTAGATAGATCGTACGTGTAAGGCGTATAGATCGCTTCGTCGAAACGGCGCACGGCTGTGCGATAGGCCGATTTACGCGCATGGAAGAACTTCAAAAGGTCATCCATTCGGTAAGAACTTCGAGGAAGACATCAGCGAACTTTACGATAGATAAGACGCCCAAAATATCTCACCCAGCGGTACAATAGGCCGTGACACGAGGCAGAGACTTCGCCTTCTTTTTCGTCAACCTTAGAGCATCTTTCCTAGCAGTACCCTCGGGGATTTGAGCAATTTGGTTATAGACCTAGCCAGAAGGTAATTAAATTGATGATAAATACCACGTTAGGGCCGTACTTCAACATCTTCCGAGTCTTGAAGATCATCTTCGTCCTCATATTCCTCGTCTTCACTCGATTTCATATCGCTGGGTAGTTCATTTAGTCTGGATGCATGCGAATCGTCCGCGAGCTGCTCGAGCCTTGTAGACTTGGAAGGTGGAACAGCCTGGTCAGGCTGCTCCGGCAAGACCTTGAGTTTCCCTGCCGCCTTCGTGCTTCTATTGGACCCAATACGACGATTGATCACTCAAGGACATTGAAGCAAGTGTGACTGCGAACCTATTCGCCCCTCTCGACTTTTCGGCGGGCTTCGTTTCCAAAGGCATTTATGACACAGCACGGCGCAACTTGAGTTGCAGGAAACAAGGTGTAAGAGCGCGTGACACACGTGACCTCGTCACACTGATTATATAATCCACACTCATTGGCCCACGTCAGCCCACGCCATCTCCTCGCTAATGCCTGCCCTGCATTGGCCCTGCGCTGCTCAATCCTCGACAACGATGCGGGGTCCAGAATTACATTCTATGCTTCCAGATGTCATATATGACCCTTGCAGGACTTAGCGAACGAAGTTCATATATTATGAACCCCCTACATATTTCTCACCGGTAATGGGCTTTGGAGGCATATTACTCTCACGCAGCACTGTTGCCTCATATGGACGAAAGCTCTGTTTACAGCCTTCTCAACCACTCAAGCCCATATATTCGTCAGTGGACGCATCTGGTCTCGATTTCACACATTTGCACAAAGTTAATGGCAGCATACTTAGCCACGTGGGGACTCCGATTAAGGCACCGAGGTCAACCTAGGCACTTGTTATCTTATTGCGCAGAGTTATATGCGGTTGTCTCCGTTACTTCTGAGCGGACCTACTGGCTCCGAGCATACCTTCCCAAACGCGTCGTTGTGCACAACTAAACTGACTGGTGATGGCGTCCGTGTTGTTTCTTGACTTTTTTTTCCAATCTTGTCATACCTAATCAAGAGCGCCTTCGTTCAGCTGTACAACGGCGTATCTTCGTTCTCCCAGACTGACAACCAGGGACATGCCTTATCAAGTTCTAGGTTTTTTTCCGTTGTGAGTGCTCATATTGAGATAACCTCGCTCATTCTCGTGGCTACTAGTAGTCTGCTACACGTATTTTCATAGGCTCATTCTGTCTAGATTGCCGCCTCAGCAAGCCCATTCCCCAGATTAAGTCCAGCCCATCTTACCGCTCAAGCTGTACCCCCTAACTCTAATTAACCTTGTACTCTTCTCCGCGCATCATATTGCGCCCTGACTGCATCTGTCATTCCAGTGTGTTATTGATGTGCAATACCCATCTACCCTACCAGGCGCCAGAGTCTAGGCCTCGCTTCACGACAGTTACAGTTCCACTTCCAACGTAGCATCCGACAAGCGTGGCTATGGTTTTGCACCGCAAAACCGTCTGAAATTTTCCAAATTTGTTTTTCAGCCCGACGGCTGTGCCGTTTATTCCACATGCTATTCCGTTTGTCGCAGTTTCACGTGTAAGTAGTCTATATATCAAAATGGTGTGCGGTGACTATGCCGCGAGCTTATTTCCTTGGGGGACCACGTTGTAGGGTATTGATGATGGTGTCACCCGAGAATCGCCGAGTTTAGTCTATCTTCTCATGATAATCTGACGAACAATCATTTATCACGCCAGGCAAGCTCATCCAATTCCATAGCCCGATTTGCACTTTCCGATTGATCTTATGATCAATGTAGCAATGAGCGAATCATTATGGGTATGACTACGGTTTGGAGAGCAATACAACAAATACTCGAACAACAGATCAAGCGCACCGCGCTACGTAAACCAACTAAAACAATGGACTGATGGGCTATAATCGACACAGAAGCGTCCGGGTGCAGAGGTCATGGATATAGGGTAACCGAGAGAAAGGCTGACTGCGTCAAGACCTCGCCTAATTAAAGGACGCGAAGCCACGTAAAACCACTTCATCCACGGGGTTACGTCTAGGGTGTTGAAGTGATTGAAGGTACGATAGGGGTGCGAGCTTCGCGGAAACGGAGTCCATTTCATCTTCGGCAGAGAAAGCATAGCCGGCACGTTCACGCGGACGTTTCCAAGGGTAGAAGTCGTCTTCGTGTGGGTCCGAGCCGGAGGAAACAGACAGGCGTCGCACGGGAGGGGACGAATTTGCTCGCGACTCAAACGGGATGTAAAGTGGGTAGGTGCCCTGCTCATGTGGAGGAGATCCAGATTCCGATTCGGGACTGGGAGCCTCAACGAGACTTGGTCGCCGGTCGCCTCCCTTTCTTTTTACCGAGCGTGCACGTCGATACATGCCTGACGGCACTGAGATGCCTTGCATCCGTGGAATGTCATCGACGGTCCTCATATTGGGTAGGGTTGCCTGAGTATAGTAAGCAGCTGAAAAGCGTAAGAACTGTGTCAGAACTAGCGCCAGGAAATGAATATTGTGACATACTCAAGTGCCATTTTTTCTGCCCCGTTGGAAGAGAAACCCAAGCGGAATAGGTCTGTTTGGTGAGAATGTGGTCACCTTCAGCTTTCGTAAACTTTTCTTGATAAAATAAAAACTTGGGGTTGCCTGTAAGCGAATACGGGACAATGCAACGTGAGACAACGCACATCCTGAAGAAAGAGGTATCAGAAGGAGAGAAAACCAACAATACATCGTTGAACGAACGCACGTCTCGGACACGGCTTGGCCCCCATCGTAGCCCGTCTGTCCAGCGTTCTATTCCGAGGCCTGCCGCCTCCGAGCTTGTGCTACGCTCCTCCCATACGAATACGGATCCCGGGCGCACATATCGGCGTTCGTCCGCGTCCAGCCGGCGAGTGACCATGGGTCCTATGATACCAAGAACTCCTGCTGCATGAAATACACGGTGTGCGTCGTCAGTCGTACTGCAGAAGCCAACCGAATAAGATGCTGAGGACAAAGGAGAGATGGCGACACGACATACGCTATGCGGGTATTAGTACAGGTTGGCCGTTGCATGCCACTGCAGAGAAAAGAGAATGAAAAGACTATTTGACAGAGAGCAGTTCTTATAACAAGTACACCGCGGGGTTGAGAGTTTGGCGCGCCTGCGTTGTCGGAGACGGAACTTAGAGTTGGAGTTCGCGGGATCAAATCAGTGATTACCTTCTGTTGACCTTCTGTCGTACTTAGCCTCCCTGCACACCAGAACGGCTGCCAGTCGTGGGAGGACAAACATGTGCTCCTCACTTTGCAACCATCGCCCCTGCCTCTTTCCTCTTGAGCCACATCATGCACAGCCCCACACTTATCGCAAATATTCATCTCCGTCTTCCCCATCTCCTCAACCGACCATGAATCCTGATTAGCTCGGCACCGTAACAGTTGCGACGCTCCTGACAAGCTCCAGGATCTTCCAACAACCAACCAGAATCCTGCTATCTAAGTTTTCTCTAAGTCTAGGTCGTGTGCCAATAATGGTATCTTTCGGGCCTATTAGGGATACCTCATTTTTCGAGTATTCCTCGTGTTTTAATAAGTGCCAGCATTAATGTTACTCTTTGCATCCAACAGATGTACGCATTTACATCATCTAGAGAAGAGTTTCACGGAAGCAAACAACACATCTCCGGTACGGCGTTCAAACGCAGATGTCCTTGGCCAAGGGTTTCTCGGCTTTTGCCGATTGCAGTCACATTATTCCTACAGTCCTGCATCTTGCTTGAATTGTCTAATAATTATAAAGTGATTCCTTGATCCTCTCCACAGCCGCTTCGGCGATTGTATACACACCTTATGCTAGATGTGCTACATAGGAGCCCAGATCAATACGAACCCTTTTATCTAACGTTGATGATTGTTACTTACCCCGAAGTGGTAGCACCACTTGAGAAAAATCGCTCACTTCCACGACATGTAGGGCGTCACGAAACAAGTAATCTACGTTTAAGCGTTTACGAGCTCCGGGCGACGGGTCGTAGAATCCAAGAAGACCAGCCTATTTATATTCACACGTACCGCAGTTAGATCTCACTTCACAGCAGAACAGGGTACTTAGCTTCCTCACTTTGGATCGTCCACCCGGAATCGCCAGTTGACTATCGCGAACTTGTGCTTGGAGAGGGACAGTAACATCGATAGTCACTGGACACTCCCCATCATTCCCACTCGCGGTGTATGTAGCATTAAGTATGACGAGGCCTATCACAAAAACAGTCAGAGCTATTCGTTATTGGACCGAGGACAAACCGCCAATAGCTCGTTCGTGGTCTCTTCGTCGACCAGCACCTTCTGCCAGAATTTTAGTAGTGTCCTCAGCTTCTATCCGACGTTGTTCAATTGAATTATGATAGGCTTTGCGCGCAGCCTGCAGCTGACTTAAACAAGGCGATTCATTGGTTCCTTACTGCGGCCAATAGGAAAAAATGACAACGCACGATATTCGACGGGCACGTAATCGAGGTTTTAACACAAAATTGTGCACCAATGCTGCTAAAGCCGAAGGGACAAGAATGGCGCACATGCCAATGATCACATCGACGTCGCCGGATAATACAATGGGAATATGTATGCGTTGGCCTGAGAGCTCTAGTCTAACAGCCTCGAACATCAGCGTGTGATTTGGCAGTACAATACCTATGCTCACTTCAAGTTTGCATATATAGAATCTCCTTGGGATGCACCTACCGTCACTGATATAAGACTGTCAGAGCCCGTCCACAGTCCAACTACAGCCCCGGATAGGCCTGTAGCTCCAAGGTCGGCTCCAAGTCTAGCCTTGAACCCTCCCGGAAGGAGGTTTGTGGACAATTCCGCGGATAATGTTGGAAAATAGCTTAATTGAAGGCTTGTGCTCCACGCGAGCGCTGCATCATGATGCAGAGGTGAGGTGAGGCCCATTACAAAGGAAGGTTGTGGACTTGTAGCTAAAGCCAGCTGCCCTCGCATTAGCGAGTTTAGGAAAAGTCGTCGCTGAAACTCCAGCATCATCGAGGGAAATCGAAGTAGATCTCTTCGTATCACAGATCCCTTGAGGGATACGGTATTGTCACCGTCATCATAGGTCGTCCTAAGAGTAAGATAATGCGAGCGTAAGAGACCAGCTGTAGCCTGCGTTAGCCGTCGATAAGGTAAGGTGATGAAAAAGAGACAGAGATGAAGCGCACCTCATATTGAAGCCGTGGTGAAAACTGCTGGCGGATTGTTCCCGTCACGTTCCCGTAGTCACGAGGAGCTCCAGAGAGTGAGTGCGCAAGAACGCGCCCAGTCAACAACGCCTCAACTCCATTGCTCAAATTCACCTGGAGGCTGTCGGTCAGTCATGGTCGGAGGCCAATGAGAGGACAGCTACCCCCATAGTATTTTGTACACGCATCATAGTTCTCCGAACACTGCCAAGTCTGGCGGGCATCCCCCTAAGCCCTGCTGGATAGTCATTTTCGAAAGCGTCGCTCGCGTCAAAAGCGCAGGTTAGTTCTCCTCGAGAGATTACGAATTTCCGACGTTGAGACAAGCCACCAGTATCTGCCACTAACCGCTCGAATTCTGCACGAAGCTATTGGAACATGAGCAGCGAATATCGACGTCCACGCGCGTGCCCACCTCCTCTGGAGAAGAATATCTTTGCCCAACGGCCTTACGAGCAGTAAGCCCTGCTTCACCCCATGTATCATAGACTGTGAAGACAACATGAACTACTTATTGGACATTAGCATAAGGGAAGGAACAACGTCCTACCTCGGCGTAGGTCTGGGTCCAAGAGGACTAAACGACGGTGAGACTTATACAAGCACTGGCAGATGATGTTTTATTGGGCACCTTCATGAGCACGCTGGATCATCCGAAATCGCTTTTCGGCTACTCTCTTCGTATGCTCATCCTTCTGAAGTTGTCTATCTGGATGAAAAACCACTAGCATAGAGACAATTAGAAAACATTCCTTTGGAAATTGCATGTAAGACGCACCGGCATATTCTTTGTAACGATGTCGTATGTCATCCTACATGCACAATTCTCAGATGTTGGAACACGAAACGAAGTCAGTCATCTTATTACTTGGGATGCCGAGACGGGGAGATTGAGCACAGAGCTATTAAACGAGTAGATCAGTCAGAATTCCAGCAGCTCACTGCCAAAGGAGACACAGGCACTTACTAGAGCGATTCTCTAACTTCCTCGGAGGTTGTATCTGTTTGGCTGTACTGGTGCTGTCCAGACATACCGTGACGCGTTTGCCCGAAAAAGGTAGCTTAGGGACGTCTGTGGGCACTACACTCTGATGTGACATGATGCTTTTTCTACTGACTTGGGAATCATTATCGATTTTTATTTTCTCACAATCCTCATGCCCTCGACGGTTGATAATTTGAGAAACACTCTACTACTAGTATCCGTAGGAGCTGCACCGTTTCTCCACTGTGCGCTGCGAGTACCACATGCCTGAGTTTTGGTGAGCGGTGAGCCTCATACTTTATCCACGATGTTTAACGCCCTCTAAGGCTCAGCATCACATGTTGCCCCGTTTATCTATATTCGAGGCAGCGCATCATATGTCACGGTTATGACCGTGGTTGAAACTTCACCCCTACTAGCATTCACAAACGCGGGAAGTTCTTACTAACAGGTACAAGTTACATTTCTCTATTGTTGGTGTCCCAAATTTTTCTATTCGAAGGCTACCCCGCTCTCCAACAGCTTATTTCTTTCCAGTCATTGCTTCCACTGACCAAACTCGCATTCTCGACTATTTATGCGCGTCACTGCCCGCCGGCCCGGGCAGCAAGATTATTCCATTCCATAAATCCTGACGAATAGTACCTGATTTATACACTCCATAGAATTCTCGACTGACTCTGAGCCGGTCATGACTAAGTGTTAATCTTCATACTCGGTGGTAAGTTGAACCATGACGGTTTCCAGTGACATCAATTTTCTGGAAGCTCAACTGGTTATTCGTGGAGCTTTAGTTGCTTCGGCTTGTGAATGTCTCCTCCCATCTTCAAGTAAGACTCTCTTGCCGCAAATGGCGAGATGCACCCTTCGCGCGGAAAACGCCGCTGGGCAACATACGCAAGAGTTTATTCGCTGATCCGCGTCCCGCGCAAAGACATGAGGAGTTCCTTCATTAAGATCGGTTCAAGGCTTCCGTTGAGCAACGACAGGGGCCTCGGTGTTAGCCGATTTCAAACTTCGTCCACATCATGATGGAAGGACACTGACAATGCGGGGGAGCGAGAATCAAAAATATATAGATGTTGCATCCCCTAACACCAAGCATGAGATTAAGCACGAGAACTATGGAGAGATGAGCGGACATCAGTCACAAGAGTACAAATAATCATCTCATTGAGGAGTTCCAGAACGACCTAGCTTTCTTCCACACATTCAGCACTCCCGTTCCGATGCTGATGGGACGGTCTCGGCGAATAAAACTTGAACAGCATATGGACGAAAACTCACTTCGCGTCTGCGACTTCCGTTTCCAGAACCCATCTGGCCGGCGCTCCGGTGTTGGCTGCTTTAATGTCGTGGGTTTTTCCTTTTTTCGCCTGATGTTGAGCTTCGCTGCTGAGACTATTCCTAAGCTGCGGTGGGGACGTTCCGCCCTGTAGCACAACCGAAACTATTCGATAGGTCTTCCTGATATGAGTGAAGGCATGTACGGTGTCCCCAATGTGACGTATTTCTGCAATACGCAGTCCACCCTGGATACCTCCGGTGACGGCATGATTCCCACACAAGGGTTTGTAATTGGGTGGTGGAGACACAAGTAAGTCACCTAAAACAGAGTGAGGGGGTTCTAGTAATTCCGTCTCATTCTCGTCGATATTTTCGCATGATGGAAATTCGTACAGCCCAGCCAATAGACCTATGGATTTCAGCGTTGTTTTAGGGCGCATGGAAAAAGATATGCTGTGCAAACACACCGCCTTCAGGTCTACGGACTAAAGCAAAATATCGCTCGTCCTTGTATTCCCATCCAATGACGTAGACAGCGTCGATTTCAGTCCTAGCTTTCTTTTTGACCACTCTCATCGGATATCGCGTTACCGAATTCCCGGACGGTCCGGGCTCACATACATCGCACAGGTCTTCAATGTCCCTTGCGGAAGAGATATTACCCTGTGCCAGGTTTTATAATTGTAATTAGACAGGAGATGATCATACCTTGAACTCCTTGTATGCACCGCAACCATTTTTGATTGGGCATGACTCACATTTGGGATCCCTGGCTCTACAAACAGTGCTCCCGAGTTCTATAAGCGCTTGATTAATATCGCCCGGTCGATCTGAACCTTCTACCATAGTCTCAGCGCTACCCCATAGCAGATCTAGCGTCTTTTTTGCCTTCGGGGGCGCGTGGAGGGCCAGTACACGACTAAGCAAACGGTGGACGTTGCCGTCGAGAACAGGAGCACAGATTCCGTAGGCAATGCTGCAAATAGCTCCTGCACTGTTTCATCTCCGTTAGGATCAGTATATTCTCAATCAAAATAGGTTGGGTGCTGAATATAGTACCTGTACCGTCCAATTCCAGGGATTTCCTTCTCCAGTGTTTTCGCATCAGCAGGTAAGCAGCCATCGTATTCGACCACCACCTTTTGTGCTCCTTTCAACAAACGAGCAGCACGAGAATAATAACCCAGGCCTTTCCAAAGACCGTTGACAGTGTCAATATCGGCAGCAGCTAAGTCGTGTATTGTGGGAAATTTCTCCATCCAGCGAGTATAGTAAGGAATTACGGTGGCTACCTGAGTCTGCTGTAACATTATTTCAGAAACCCAGACCTGATCAAGCATATTCGTTATTAAACTATTAATCACTCATGGTTCTAAGAATATTCGGATATCACCTGATATGCTCTGTGAGCTCGCGTTTCAGACGATGTATCATCCATAGGTTGTCTCCATGGCATGCCTCTCGCATGCCTCACTCCAGAAAACCAATCCAATAAATTAGTTTGAATGGTCTGAACATTTCTGAGGATGTGTACGGTTACGGAATGTGGTCGGTTCACGACTTGTTGGGTTTCCAGGTCATCGTCCTCGTCTTGGGATAAGGACAGTTTTCTTTTCTTCTTCATTGGTCTTTCTCCCTTGGCTGCCGCAGAGGCCGACCTCTTTGGCATGTCGGTAAGCACTACTTTGTTTACCTAATGCGTGTTCATTACGTAAGACAGCTCATGTAAAGGCGATTGTGGTATTGATGATGCTCCTGTGATGCTTCAATACTTCAGTGTCCACTTTCAGGTCCATGTTTATATTTCAGGCTGCAAGCCCTGTGCTCACGGTATTAATGCGAGAAGATATACAAACGCGTTACGCACCTGGTAATCGATCGATCTTGGATGAACCAAACACTATGATGTAAATCTGTGGGCTGGGCACCGAGGGTGAACCATGATTGCAGAAGGCCTCTGAAATATACTTTCCTTTTATTGACGATTCGCTTATCATTTTTACCTACCATCACGGTGCGCGCAACTAATTAATGGACTTATGATCTAGCATACGGGGTACATACATCCTACTGCTACACAGCTCATCATGATCAGGAAATGTTGACTACGGCGGGATACAAGGTTCTATGATCTCTACTTTTCCTGACCACCCAATGACCTCCATATTTTTGCTCAATTCTTGGCTGGATCACGTTTCGGAAGCCCAAGCTCTTTCTCCCCCTTGCTCATATCACGCATCCAACCTCGCAAATTGATACTCTTTGTTTCCTGGTATTCAATATATAAAAACCCAAATTTGTTCTGGTCCCTCCACAAGCTTCGACATTGGGCCCAAATAATCCAACTAGCCTTGGAAAATATACCTCCATTTCGTTGTCATTCACTCTTGCTTCATGCATGGAAGGCAGAAGTAGTATCCCTTGAGGTAAAATCTTCTAGTTCTGCCTGGGCTCTTTCTTACAGCAAACCGCAGCATTCCTCCAGATGAACTAGAACGCACTAGGACCTGGATGCTGAATTTTATATCACGAACCTTGTCATTTCCACAGAATACACTGGATCCTTAATATGCTTGTTTCACAGACGTCTTCAACCCGCCTAAATGTACCTTGGAGCTATGGTATGGTGCTTCCAATTAAGACGGATCTGATCCTTCATTCTCATCTAGTGCAGGTGGCGGCACATAGTATTTATATTTTCTCTTGGGGCTGTCGAGCCTAGGAAAAAGACAATGTAGGGCTTGACAGGCGCCGACTACATTTCCAGATGCGAAATAGTACCGTGGACTCAACGTGAACCTGGGAGAAATTCCCAAGTCAGTGATAGCGAAATCTAGGATTAGTGGTAAATTTGATATGGCAACCCCCCGGCTAATGTTAAATCTAGTTGACCTTGCCCAACGTTTCGATTTTGGCGAGTGGAATCGGTTGACCTCGTTTGCGCTCGATTCAAGATTATACATGTAAATGCGATGCAAATTCCTTTATTTTACTGTCTAATTGTGTGTTGTAGCTCTCGTCCTACCGAGATATGTCGCGACGTATCATCGATTTAGTAAAACCTGGGGGAATATTCCAGTCGAGAGCCCAATTCTCAACTCTACGATGACATCGTCGAGTTCAGATCTAGTCTCAAAATTCGATTAAACAAACTGAGGAAGGCCCGATATTTAAGCCTTAACGGCTAACACTTTCTTGCTGGTACAGCTGCGTTCGGTCAATGCTTACTCGATCAATATACCACTTTCAGGTGTAGTCGCCGACGTTCCTACGCTGAATCACGAAGCTGATCTAAAATAGTCTCCGCACGTCTCGGACAGCTATGACCCTTTACGTTGAACTCATCATGCCTCGACACACTACGCTCACTAGTGAGGTACAGGCTCTCACAGAAGTAATGACGAGAGGCGACTAGAAATTTTAACTGTACATGGCGCGCATGCGCCTGTAAGTCCTTCAAGATATTCTCACTGAAGGCTATCCCAGGCCTGAGTGTATTATGGGATGGTCATCATCGGGCATCAAGCAAGAACCTTCGCTCTGAGACACCCTGATAAAATGCAATGATTCACGCTCAACCTCAACAATGGCAAATTAAATGAAAGCGGTACTTCGAACCTTCCGAAGAGGTTCAACAAGGATTGTGCTATGGAATAAAAAACGAATGATGATGAGGATGATGAAAATCCAGATTCATTTATATGTAACAAATAGATAACATAGATGCGACATGACAAATAGAGCACAGCTGCTGAACGACTGTACTAATAATCCAGAATATCCACATGAGGGTAAGAGGTGATTTAAAACCGCCGATAACCGTCCCAAAAAACCACATTCCAAATAATTTGAAGGGTTCAACTATTACCTTTGGTTCAGACCTTTCCAACTCCTATTTTCGCCCAGTGGGCTGCCCACGTTCGAAGGACGTGCTTCTGCACCTTACCGCTGGCGGTTTTAGGTAGCTCTCCTTCAATTCCATCTTCTCCCACAAACCATACCCATGCAGGCTGATTCTATTGCATAAATCAAAAAAAATCAGATGTCAAACCCGTCAGTTCAGAAGAAAGAGGGAAATACCTGTGGGTTCATATGCTTCCCGACCCACCGCCTTAGCTCGGCTCGAGTAATTAGCTGTTCATTCGCATGCCTGACGACCCATACTCCCACAGTTTCACCATAGGTTGCGTCGGGCACCGCTATAACGGCCGCTTCTCGAACGGATTGATGATTCGTGATAATGTTCTCGATCTGGATCGGGAATAAGTTTTCACCCCCTCGAATGATTATATCTAAAAGCCTTTATGTATTTAAATCCCTTCTGGCAACTCTGTACGTGAACAGATACCTTTAATTCGACTGATAACTGAGAGAACAAATGAGACCGTGAAAGGGAGATATATTGTATTGATCACGAACCACGTAAGTATCCGTCTTCATCCATAATTGTTTCATCGCCAGTGTGCATCCACAGATCTGTGACATGGCGCACCATCACCAAACAAGAAGTTCATCTCCTAGGCGAACACAACAAAAGAAAACTGACCAGGACTGCCGGGATGACGTCGCATCACAGATGCGGTTTGCTCAGGATCATTCCAATATCTGTGCCAGGCGCATCGTTTATGCTGAAGGAACAATAATGTACAAACACCAACCCTTTCTGCACCAGATAGCCTGAAACACAGAGTTCCCCGGGTTGATTAACTGGAAGTATGTTACCCTCTGGGTCGATAATTTTTGCCTTTACGTGAGGCTGTATCCGACCGACAGTTTCTACCCTCCTCTTGACAGGGTCTGTAGTAGTGGACTGGAACGATACTGGGCTGGAAGCAGTATTAGTTTATTGAAATTGAGGCCACCGCAGTTGGGGGGTTCTCGGGAGGTCCAACCAACCTTGTTTCAGCTGCACATAATCAGAGAAGCATTAAAAGAGGGTGAGATTTGGTAGATTCACTCATTCCATATGCAATTGTTAACTCTGTTAAATTCAGTTTATCTATGAGCTGTCGCATGAGCTCTTCCGGAATGGGCGATCCCGCTGCGATTCCAGTTCTATCATTCAGTTAAATAAACGATCGCCGAAGACGAGGAGACCAAAAATACCTAAGTTTCGGGAGGCTCACACCACCCCTTCGAGAAACTTCTTCCAGTATGCCAAGAAAGTGAGTGGGAACCTGGCATCACTTAGCTACATCCCTTGCCTGGCGGCACGTACGACACAAAGACGTACTCCGTGAAGTGCAGTACATTGCTCTGTCACAAGAGCGTCTACTATAGCTTTGGGATTATAGCTTTCTGATGGATATACTATGCTTGAACCATGTACCCATGCAGCCAAATTTCCCAGTACCTAATATCATCGAGTCCCAAACGATGAAGTTCCGTGACGTGTAAATTTACTATAGAAATAGTTCACGTACCAGACCAAAACAATGGTAAAGAGGTGGGACATTGCCTAAAATCATAGGTTGAGAAGGGAAGAGTGAAGACCACTATACAGGTAAACCAACATAATTTATCCTCGGGTGCAAGTCTCATACAACGACCAATGGACAACGCATTATTGAGAAGTTGATGCGTCAGCTGCAATACTTTTAGTTTTTGGCCATTTGGTCACTATTTTAGATATCTTACCGATACTGCTTTCTGTAAAGAGCCAAGCATTAGCACCTCATCCAAGACAAGGTCAACCAGTCATACAAACCGGGGCGCCAGTTGTGCCGCTAATTTTATCGTCAGCCAGATAGGTGTCACATATAATACTGGACAAACCTTGTAAATTGTAAATTGATAATGTCACCTTTGTCCATGCTCCGTGAAAGCTCGCTGATACGCTGGTCTTCTCTTACATTCTGTTGCCATATGAATATCTCCCGGAAATCTATGGAGCATCTTAATGTCTCCAGAAGTGTCTTAAATAGATAACCTTCTGCCAAGTTATCCACCAGAACGAGTGATCTCAAGTCCGGAAGAACTTCGTCGGAAATAGCTCCGGGAGGTGAAGAAGAGAGCGAAGGCACTGCTTCCGAAAGCATGGAAATATAATCTGAACTGCGCAAACTCGGAACTATGAACAATGTGGATACTTCTGCAAGTTTGAGCGCATCAACCTTGGTAAACACAAAATCAGGAATGGTAAAATCAGCAGATTTAGTCACTAACAAGTTCATGGGTTCGATAAGCTGGGTTAAGAGTTACGAGGATTGCCCCCACTCGAACACAAGCCCATTGCAGAAGTGCGTACGCGCTGGATAATGATATGAGTGTCCTACATTCAATGTCTGAGCGCTCATCTCACCTATTATTTCCCATAATGACACCCACGCGGTCTCCCTTTTGGATTCCCATAGCGATAAGTCCCCTTGAGAGCGCCTCGATATGACGATCAAACTCAGAGAAATCCCACGCAAGGTATTTAGAATGGCTGAGCTTCTGGAATACTGGACCACCATGGCTGCGGGGTCGTTCCTGAGGGCAGATGAGAGCTGGACGAGCATAATGTTTGGCCAGTATTTCTGAACGAAAATATTGAGAAATAGTGGAAGTATTCAAAGGGGGCTCCAGAGGGCCTTCAACTAAAGATAGTTTGAGAAATGTTCTCCGTGTTATTACATGGCGAAGCAAGATGGTTCGCTTGAGAGTAACTTGTGTCGAGGTTAGCATCACGAATACCCTGTGTATATCACCAAATCTAAGGTCAAATTATTCCTTACGACAGTAGGGATATTGAAAGTTGGCAAGAGCAGGGTGAGAGACGATAAAGCGTCACTAGCCGGCAATTTGGGCATCGTTTAAGACTGGTCCTCGAAGCACGCTTGGCGCTTATTGGAAGGTGTATTTAAATATCGGGGGTATAAAGAGTACATTATGCGCCATCACGAACTCTCCCACCTTTACCTCGTTCGTTCTTAACTGCATCAGTTTTTTTCGACTGAGCACGGAAGCATAAAAATTCGATCCCTGTCGCCTTGCGAGTGTCGGTAAGCGTCTTTTTGACACCATCCAGTGCATGTTGCAGGTTCTCATCTCCAGGCCGGCGCGAATACGACTCTGAAATCTTTTGATAGATTTCAGTAAGCTGTGACGCTGCCTTTGGGGTCACATATTGCACGAAGACTTGGTGCATAAACTCAATCTCGAGTGTAGCCTGTAGACACGGTCAACGAGGGGAAGAGTAGGAGTTACGAGGAGTTACGCGGAGCATCCCACCCATACCGAACCGCCGGACCTGTCGGAAGCAAGCCAATGCCTGTTCAACCAGGTCTTCAATCAGGGAGCTGAGGGTCCGCTCTAGGAGCGGTTTGGCCACGGTGCTGACATGCGCATGGACACTGACAAGGTACATGAGTATCTCAAAGATATAGGGCCGGACCTCTGCCGAACGAGGATTACTAGGTGTTTTTCTGCGTTGGGAGGCAACATACCCGTCGGGCGAGGTGTCTCAAACCAATCCATATTGCTGTCAGTTATGCCCCCCCGAATCAAACCTGTCAGCACAGATGCCTTTTGTCGGACGTAATCTTCGAACAATGTTCGATCCACTTCCGCAAGGACAGTGGATATTGTCTAAAGAGAGTCAGACGAGGTGCAAGCAGTGTCAGTCCTTGACTTACTCCTCGCTCTTCATCTATAGAAGCACCAAATGCACTTTCCATTTGGTTAAACATGCCCGGAATCATCGATCGCTTGAGGTGATCGAGATTGGAAAGCACAAGAAGTAAACGTGTATGCTAACATAATAATGAGATACAGAGCTAGGAGGATACAGAAATAAGAAGAAACTTACTGTACTGGTCAGATCCAAAGCTGGGCTTCCCACCATGAGATTGACACCAATATGAGATCCTACATCCCCTACATTTTCTACGCCAGAAATATACATACTCAACACCCGCCAATCATTGGAGGCGAGGTGTACAAGGCCGTCCAAAAAAGCGTACAAGGCATCGAGAAAGGCTTTGGAAATCTTGGAGGCAAATTCTGGTCGAATTATCTGCTGTTTCGTGGGTTTAGCAGTACCCGGGGCTACGGGACCTGCCCCGCCGGCGATCCCGTACGCAGCAGTAGCAGTGTGCTTTTGAAAGATATGCATCTTTGTAAGGTATATGGTCGTACCTGGCACCTGAGGATTTGGTTCCCAGGTCTCCAGGTAGTGAAAAAGACGAGCATCTGAACTAAATCGTCAATACCAGCCTTTCCGAAAGAGGAGTTGTATTGACCTCGCAGCCACGTATATCCAAGGGCATCTTCGAATCTCCAACGTGTAGTTTCCATTAGTTCCTTCAGTCCTGCTCCAGCTTCGCCAGATATTTCTGTCGCACCAATATCATTGACACACTCGGCCATCTCTTGTAAGATCCGTGCAAGATAGAAACTTGTCGCCAAGGAGTTAGTTCCCGGTGGCAAAAATGATGGTTCCGTTTCTATTGAGCCATCGCGAGGGGAAGATGCAACGGCCATGTCTGAGAGTGTGAAAAATTCTGATAAAAGGGATACGTAAAGCTTCACGACGTCAGTTGCCATCGTGCGGACTTGAGAGGGACTCCGCCGCGAGGAGTTGTTGGTATTTGGAGGCTTTATAGCGATTAAGCCACAACTAGGCCACAAGAGATGCCAAATATCACCTTTTTGAATTTCCCATCCATAAACGCCTTACCGATCCGCCAAAAGTTGGGAAGATGGGTTAATATCACTTCAGACAAATTCTTAATCATGTCCATGATAGCTTGCCAAACCTCCCATCCGGTGGACTGGGCTATTGGATACAGTTAGCCACACATGCTCGTAATCACAACGTATAACGTATAGCATACATATAACGGCTTCCATTTGAGTAGTCCCAAGAGCGGCTATGCAAGGCCTCAAGTGAGTCGCTATATACGCATTTTGAGCTTGAAGATCTGAAGACGAGGCGTCGACAGAAAGCTTATACGCAGCCTCTGCGGGGCCACGCCGATATATTTATTGAAATCACGAATATAGAATAGGAGCAGCAAACCTTTGACTCCAGACGAATACGCTGCACTTGTGGTCTTCATTAAAGAGGTAATATGCTTATGTTGGCTATCAAAGTAGGCCCATACAGGATCTTCTCCAGCTGTTGTTCCAATATCCAATAATATCCTGAGAATTGTTGAATTTAGAGATAGGACCATAAATATATCGAGAACATACTCGATGATCTTCTCTTGATCTTCGACAGGACGCCCTACTTCCTTCAATTTATTCAACAGATCGCCACGCATACCTCCCATAACCTTCTCTACGCTGCTCCAGACCTTGTCAAAGATACGCTTTTGCTGCGCTTCTAACTGGTTCTGAATATCTTGCTGGTCTTGTGAACTACTCTGGTTCGGAGCAGCGTTTGGCAGGAGTTGGTTGGGTCGAGATTCTAGAAGAAATTTTCCCTTCTTGTAGTCTCGAAGCGCAGCTTCGTATTTCCCCTGCCAATTGTGACTCAGCAAACACAAGGTATACATTCAGGGACTCACATCCTCAATGGCTTCTAGGAGTGAACCGGGAAGATTGAAGAAAAACTTGGAGCGCTCAAAGACACCTAGTGTAGATCGTACTTTATAGGCTTTAGACGCATTTTCGAGAACGGGGAGAAAGACTTGGTCCGCCTTCACGGTGGCCACTGTCAAGGTATGAGTATCTCGGTATAGCCAACGCGAGGGTGGACGCCAAATTCTGACATTTCAGCTGGTCTCTGAGTGTCTTGGACGCAAATTCTGTATCCTCCGCTAAAAGACCATCCTTCATCTCGGCATAGACGGCTGGCGACATGGATCAGTTCGTAGTATCATGCAAAAGTCTTGTACCTCACCATCAGTGCTAGCTTTAACGGCAACGAATCTGTCAACATTATCCTCTACAAGGATACGAATGGCTTCGGCTCGAGAATCAATGGAGGCTTTGAGATGCGATATGCCTGCCGATAAATCTTGGTACGTAGCATTAGGGTGTGAATGGGAGAGGAACGCCTTGGGATCGAAAGACTTGGAAGATATGAGAATTGAAGCCTCTATATTCTAGAATCAATATACATTTCATAACCATATGCAGACAAGACAGCATACTGGCTTCCATATCCAGGGTATCCAGGCTGAACATATTAGGGAGGTAAGAAGTACAGCAACGCCATAGCTACACTCACTCTGGAATAGAGCCACGTCGTATTCCGAGAGGGTCATTCTCAACATCCCCTGTCCCCGTCAACGCTCCAGCTACAGAATTGACGACTTCGTGGTCCACATCCTCCCACTTTCTAAGATTAGTGATGGGTCAGTAGTGGAATGAAAGCAACACATGCACGCACCTTGGTTTGAGAGAGGATACACGGTACGCTTTAAGTAAAGATGCTTCGTCGTTTGTTAAATTTAGTTTTCCCATGTCCCGCAAGAGCTCCAAGTCGCTCAGCGGCTCGACTCAAACCGTTGAGGGATGTGTGCGTGCTGAAACCCGTTGTCTGTAACTTCTCACAGGTAAACTGAAGTGTGACATGGCGTTACCATGTGTTACAGTCGAAGGTATAATATATAGCTAGCACAGGGCTCCATACATCAAGTCACACATATCGGCACATACTATTTTCGTCACCGTCCACGGTGATGGGTGCAACAAGACATTCCTGAGCCCCCACTTCGACCATCAGATAGTAAATAGTCTAATAGACCTTCTTTTTCTCGTCTACTGATAAACCGCCTAGCATACAAATCAGCTACGTAGACATATATGCAGCGCACAGAAGAACAACATACCAGGTCCCATGTTAACAAGTAACAATAGCCCTCCAACAATTGCTATATAAGAGTCGTCAGATCGAGAATACGTACAGTCGTCTAAATACACACAAAGGGTTTGAAAGAAGTCATATCTACACGTGAGTTAGTCACGGAAACTCCCCGCGAAGATCAATCAAGGACTCACTTGAGGAAATCACGTTGGGGATGTGCCGAGTGAACACTCCACCAGTTGTTGACGAATACATTGAAGATCGACAGGATGATGACAAGGAATGCAGCGGACCATTTTGCCTTGAATCCAACAGCGACCATTCCGCATGCCCCAAGGCCGACCAAAGAAACAAGAAACCGGGTAAAGGACCATTGGCCTTGAATCATGAACCCAAGGAACAAAAAGATGAGCAGTACACGGCCAGTAAGTTGAAAGCTGCAATATAGTTGTGAATAGCATTCTAGTTTAAAGTGAAATAATTGCTTACTATTTCTTCCTATCTGTTTCACTCAGCATCGGAAGGCCTGCAAATCCTTTCTTCCTTGTGCTCATAGAGTCGCTGAACACCATGAGAAGGCCCCCAATAACTGACAAATTACGCAAGAAGAAGTTCATGTCGAAGATGAGACCATAACCAAAGCCCTGAATGACGACAACGCCCAAAAGACCGGCCACTGCAAACTCGGTGTGTCGCTTACTGATCGTTAAGAAGGAACCGCCCAGCATGACCTGCAAAGGGAAAGGGGAGGGTCATGAGTTGTCGCTACCTATAGTCAATAAAAAAACCTACGATTATGTTTGTCAGCAGAAAGAGATGCGAAATGCCCCAAGGAAAGTGCCTATGTCTAAAAGACAACTGTGTGAGCGTGTTCTTGGAGGCGGAAAAATGCAACGTACTTTTGTAGATACCAGATCTGGTCACCCCACTGAGTTGTAATTCTGAGTGCATCCTCTAAGAACGTCACGACGATCAGAAACCGTCCAATGGCAGGGAGATGGGGCCTAAGAGGTTGAGAATAGATGTCGACATAGTCCTCCACCTTGGAAGCATACTGGCGTAGCTTTTCGATTGGGTCATCTGGGTTTTCAGGTGCAGCACGATATGCTGGCGACGGACGAGAGTTGGAGAGTCCATGGGGGTCTGCGTTGTAAGATCCTGAATTGGGTCTTGCGATGTTAATTCTGGAGGACATGGCAGAGTAGTTGGAGATTGAGCTAAGTAAATGATACGTGGCCAGCCACCGGCGCTTACCCGGCGTTCGAAAACCGGAACAAGTTGTACAGGCCGTACTTACGTGGTTGTTGTTCAAACGTTCACTTCTCATTCTCTTGACTAATTTATCACCAGGGTATGGGTCTGTAGTAAATACGTAGAACATTGTTCCCAGCTAGTGCTTCTTCTGCCTGTACTAACAGCTACCCTATCACCACCTTCGAATTTGGCTCTGGTGTGGAATTGTAGAATAATGATATATTCTTGGATCTACTACAATTATTTAGCCACTTTATATGGTCCATTACGGCACACAAATCCGAGTGTACTTCCGGCATCCGTGAAACCGCTCTTGCTGCAGAAAACATCAGTGGTACCCACCCCATCGATCGGCATGAGGTTGATGTTTTTCGTCACGATATTCGTCGCTAGACAATTATTAGACATGCGGAAGTAAAAAAGGTAAGTTTAGAAAGCTATACCGGTATTGTTCAATAACTGTAACACAATGCCTTCCGTATTGGTAACACCTTCCACTGCGTACCCTAGAATGAAGCAACGAATTAGTCACCTGGAAATGTGGGCAACCCATCAAGAACTTACAACAGGGAACCGTTGTACAACTGGAGTTGTGTGTAAATCATTTCGATGCTCACGTACTACTTTTTAGACTACTCACGATCCGTCGCCGGGGAACTCTGAGTTGATTGTTCCAGTCACATTTTCCCAAGTAAAATTCTTGATGGACGTAGCAGTCGAATTAGGGGGGTAATTGCCTGGCGTCCGTCCGCGGTTAGTGTTTTGATCGAAATATACCCCCGTAGCAAATATGGGGAATGTGGCGTTCAAGACATGTCTGCGAAAGGTAAAACATGTGTCACGCTTTCGTATGAGAACCAAGGGCACTCACATGTTTGACCAGGTAACATCCGAAACATTCCCCACGGAATCCAATGAACTCTTGAACCTTGTCGCGTACAGCGAGTTCCGGCTGAAAATATCATCAAAAGTGATATTGCTTATATTGTCTGTGCCTGATAACGACACCCCATGCCCCCCTTCGCATGTTAATCCTCGAACCGTCACGTTGTGCGCACCGTTGTTGACTGGAGTCATTGTATCAGTAGTAGCAAAAGCAGTAGATGACACCGCTCCCTAACCTGCAACACAATCGTCACCGTTAAAAATTTTACTATTCTCGATAATCACATTAGTGCCAGACACGTCGAAACCTGGGACGTGAATAGTTGTTTACAATTTATTACTATTCATGAGTTTCATGTACATACCATCCCTACAATCTGAAGGTAAGTTTCTATTTTTATCCAGCGAAACGAAAAAGAAACTTACGTATTGAAAGGGAACAAAAATGGGTTCTTCCCAAGCAGAGTCAGTTCAAAGGAATCACAGGATTGTAGAAATTCTGACGCACCGAGAGATCATAACTTGCATCTATAGTGATATTGTACACATGGATATTATTACCGGCCACAGAAAAATTCCATGCGATCGGCTTCCGCAGTTTGAGCCAACGAATAACAGAGTCGCTGTGCATGGTAGGCTGAAAACGGGTTTCGGTGTCAATAGTAGAAGGGGGCGTACGTTAGCGTAAAAGCCCATCCATGGGGGCGGAGAGGCTGTAAAAATCATTCATGAATATACAGAAAGTTTTGAAGGAGAGAAAAAGACTACCAGTCCTCCAGGATCAGTTAACTGAGCAGCAACCCACCAAGGCTCTCCGTAAGCTACGCATATATGAGTTCCCATGACGCTAAAATTATAGAACCAAACGAACTGTCAATCCAGCCCCAATCAGGATCTTGACTTCCACTGATTGTTACGTTTGTCCCAGAAATAGTGAACCAGTGAACGCTCCCGCCAGACGCATTCACAATACTCTGCACGTAAGGAATACCCTTTGGAAGTTGTAAGTTGCCCTCGAAAGCTATCTCGACGTTGTTGAGCGTGCCAAATTTGACGGGGGTACTGGTATCAACATGTTACATTCAAACCTGAAGCACGGGTTGGTGAAAAGAAGCACCTGATGTTGTACGTTGTACCCTGCTTGAAAAGTATCTTCGCGTTAGACGAACAATCCGCAATCGTAGCTTGAAGCGCTGGAACATCGTCCGTGCCGTCTTGGTGCGGGACAATGCATGTGGTGAAGGCGCTGGCAGCAACCTCGAACCAGGAAGTAATAATGAGAACCCAAAGAGCAGCAAGCATGTAGAGGGGTCACAGTAAACCTCAGGCTTACCATGCTTCGACTGGTCAAACGATATTTATCCTCCTTGACAATAGTGACACATGACGCAGCCGTCAAAAGACCATTAGTGCTAGTAGGTTGTGCACATGATGTTGAAGTAATTGGCCTCATGATCATAGCGGCCACGATCGTCACCTTGCACGACCTCAACCAAAGTATATCCTTTAGAGCTTGATCCTAAATTTGTCATTAGGGGCTATCAGGGTTGGAGCCTCCACTCCTGTCTTTTGGCTGAGATTATGTCTATCTCTAATGGCAGCAAAGTGTTCTCAACACGTCAGTGGATCTGGTTTGTAGAAAAGGATGGCTTAAACGCCCAAACGACATCGTTACAGGTGCTTCCGCCTCGGGAAGAGGCGGTCCGGCCGGTCCGGAATAAACGGACATGCTCATTTAAGCAGGTACCTTCAGGAACTTAGGCACTTAACCCCGTACGCCCTGAAGACCGTTACCCCCTTGCTTGATGCGAATATTGCTATGATCGCGATTTTCGCTCAGGGAAAAATCCTAAATTTTAGCGTAACCAACGAAGAGTACATAATCACCAAAATGCGGGCAATGATCCTTGTTGCCTCGCGAACCCTCAAGAAGTTGTGGTGAAAGCAGACTTGCAAATTGAATTCCCTGATGAACAGACCGACGTTCTCGCTAGAAAATCAGTGTCCCCGGACCGTTAGCTGGTTGCATTGTCAACCAAGACACATTTGCTATCTGGAACTCGGTCGCCGTGGTTGCGTGATATTGATTGCAAGTGGAGCGTCTGCTTCGTAAAAGAGGAAGACAGCAGACACAGGGGCGGGTGTAAGGCGACGTCAGTGCAGAGGACGGCGGGCAGCAGAGCAGGCGGATGGCAAACATGGCAGGCGAGATATGGAGCGTGAGCGACGATGGGCGAGCGGCGGATCCATTATTAACAAGGAAGCATACAGGTTAGCCTTGAGGAGAGATGGAGTATCTTAAGTCAAGAGGAAGGAGGTGGCGAACGCGGAGACGATTATACTTGAATCTGCTCTATATACTTGAAGAGAAAGGGGATAGTATTGGGGTCAGAAAAAGTGGGGAGACTTCAACTGCACTTGCAGGGATGACTTCAATTGAGGCCTTTGTCGAGCGTATGCGAAGGATTGAAAGACATAGTGGTGGACGGATTCTTCACGATATTTGCAAACCGGGAATATCGGAGAGTCGACCGAACTAATGGTGAGAGGTAGTTGTTCAAAGGCACATGGCCGGTACGAGGAGACTGGCACGAGGTCTCCACATCTGTACTACCATCTTTCGAAACTTCGAGGAGGTGGCAGAAGGATCAATGGAACTCATTTCGTCGTACCGTGGAGACTGTTTGAACAGCTGGGAAGTGATGATATATAGCTCTTCTTTGAGTTCTGCTTGCGGAAGGCTTTAATTCTCGCAGTTGGAAATACCATCGAAGACTTAGGCGAAGCTAGGGCCACCTCAGGAAGAGAGCATACAGTGTAATGCGCAACTGAATGTGCTGTTGAAGCATACCGGAGAGGGGCCTTCGAGTTAGCTAAAGATACTTACCTAAATATTCTCGTCAAAGTCCAATTTCCAGCGAACCCTGTCAGGGTCATGGCGTGCTATGTTGAAATTTAGCTGTCCAAGTTACCTTCTGCTATTATCCCTCCCCCAAGGAGGGTTTAAAACTTGTCTGCTCGACTGCTTTTTTTCGAGACATAGCGTCTGAATATCAACATTCCCTATCTTTCAGTGTCTAGATGATAAAATCACATTAGTCTGACTGAGGACTTTAACGACGATACCACTTTGATCAAACCAGTATCTCTACTCACAGATAAATTACATCGAAAACGGGAATACGGCTTGATTCAGGTGCTATGTCTATAAATGAAGCATCTGGATGCAAAAGATCATCAAAAGGAAAATTACCTTCAACAACGGTACACGAATAGATCTGGTGTGGTTACGCTGCCAGTAACGAGCAGCGGACAGGGGCGTCTTTGCGAAATACGTGTCAACTTGTGCATTTTTACGGGTGTCTTGAGGTGTGTCCGGCGCGAGGAACTGACCTATGAGTTGTTAAAAATAAAATAAAATCCATCACATAAAGATGTTTGCCAGTCTTGTTGCTGAGGCTGGTTAGAAAGGCGGGGGTTCGCCAAACGGTGCGCAATTGAGGTTGGGGCAAGTTGAGTCGCTGAATGAATGCGTGGTGTTTTCGTACAAAATCCAAATTACACGTGGCGAGAGGGCAGAAGTAAAATCGATGTAATCTCTGGGGCCCAATGTTAACAGAAGATGGAGTCCAGTAAACAAATAATACGTTTGGGCCACGCATACGACATATTATTTGGAAGGTTTGGGTCAATGCGGCCAAAAGTTAGGAGCACCCTGGCTGCGACGAATATAAACTGAGTGATGCTCATTCAACATTAAATATTCCAATTAGGCAAGCCCAAATGTTTCTCATGTGCAAGGACTGATTAGTTATGTACTACGCCGGGTACTTTAGTTTAAGTTCCAGAAAGGCTCACCGAAAACTTCATTTTTCAGCCAATGTTACAACAAGCCCTCCCCTGCGTTGTCGTAGCTGTGTCATGAGCCTGTCGATCCGGGTGAAAACCCAAAAAAAGCTTGGGGTTAAAATCCAGAACGCGAATGATCTTCATCACGTGGAAGATTACAGTCACGTGGTCTAACGATCGAGGGTGCTTGGCCAGTGATGCAATGTGCGATATTTACAATTTGTAGTATTACGTATAAACTAGAATACTGTAAACGGGCAGTTCATCCACACAAAGTTACGAAAGAATGTAACGACAACACCTCGTACGGTGATTCAAGTCAAAGAGTAGGATCCGCGCCTCGCACCATGGTTGTCGAAAATGAGTCCATCGTAAGGTTGTGAGGTTGCAGATCGGAGGGTCATAGTAGACAAAAGATATAATAGTAACACTCCTATCAGAGATGCAACTGAGGACATATGCTTGCATTAGGAACTGCAACATGGAAATAAAGCAGCCCCAGTTGTTTGTTGGGGTGCGTTGACGGAGTAAAGACAGAGGGTTGTTTGGGGCTGTCAGTTCTGTGGAGCAATAAGTGGGGAGATGCATAAGAAACCAGGGATCGTCAAAAAGAGGTTACGAAAGCCTATGGATAACGGAGAGAACGGCCGACCCCCGCTTGCCCCGGTGCCTTGTCAATGTAAGCTTGGAAGGTCCGTGGGGCATTGGGGTAAATTCCATGTCAGTAGTGTATGAGGACTCACCGGCGGCAAGGTGCCCTCGTGGCACCTAAAGACACGACTTCTTTCCCGGTGACTGAGAGTGGTGCCAAGCAAAGTGGGCATAATCATAGATGTGCTTGCAGTGCATCCTTCAGGGTAGCCTACCCTGGAAGATCTAGCACGGGCCCCGGAAGCGTTGGGGCTGAGCCGCGGGTTCAGAACGCAACCCACGATGACAGGCAGCTAACGACGATGACGAACAGGAACATGTCGCACAGGACGCAGCGACAACGGTAGCCATTAGGAGAGGAACGGGAGAGGTGGGGACCGCTGGGGTGGGGTAGAAATAAGCGCTGGGATGGACCCCACCGGAGCGAGGAAATCAGCTTGTGTTTCGCGGTGACCCGACCAGAGCCTTATAAGTATACGCCATCGAGCCTTGGCTTTTTCTCCATCTCTTCACTTACGACCTTTTCCTTTCATCATGACTTCCATTGCTCCCTCTAGAAAAACCCCTCCTCCAGAGATTTCCGCCATCACTCCGCCTCTTACCCCTCCCTCTGTGTCTTCAAAACTCCCTGCAGACAGGCTTCCCGCAGACTATGATGTTCCAGATAATTACGTCGCACATACCCTCAGGAACACCAAGCCTCTGCCTCCAGTCACTTGGGAGAACTTTTGGACGGAACTCAACTGGCTCAACGTGATCATTTTGACCATCACCCCAGCCCTCACAATATATGGCCTTTATACTACCACAGTTCAGTGGAAAACTGCAATATTCAGCGTCTTCTATTATTTCTTCACAGGCCTCGGTATGCACTACATATTTTTTTTTATCCCACCGCAGTTTTCTCATTTTATCCTGTTAGGCATCACTGCGGGGTACCATCGTCTCTGGGCCCATCGCTCTTATAATGCATCAAAGCCACTTGAGTACTTCCTTGCAATCGCTGGCGCTGGCGCCGTTCAGGGCTCAATTAAGTGGTGGGCTCGCGGTCACCGTGCCCACCATCGTTACACCGATACCGACCTCGATCCTTACGGTGCACACCATGGTCTCTTCTGGTCTCACATCGGCTGGATGATCGTCAAGCCCCGCCGCAAACCTGGTGTTGCCGACGTCTCGGATCTCAGCAAGAATCACGTTATTAGATGGCAGCACAGATGGTATCTTACCCTCCTCATCACTATGGCTCTCGTAGTTCCGACAATTGTTGCTGGCTTGGGATGGGGTGACTGGAGGGGTGGTATGTTCTATGCGGGCGCAACGAGGCTCATGTTTGTTCACCATGTATGTTTCATGTCTCGTGTTATTGATATCGTCTAATGTCCGTCCCAGTCGACATTCTGCGTTAACAGTCTTGCGCATTACCTTGGAGATACGCCATTTGACGACAAGCACACCCCTCGTGACCACTTCATTACCGCGCTTGTCACCATCGGCGAAGGATATCACAATTTCCACCATCAATTCCCGATGGACTACCGCAACGCAATCAGGTGGTACCAGTATGATCCCACGAAGTGGTTCATCCTTGTGTGCCAGTTCCTCGGCCTCGCGACGCACCTTCGTAGTTTCCCCGAGAACGAAGTTAAGAAGGGCCAACTGACTATGGAGCTCAAGAAACTGCGTAGCACCCAAGATAGACTCAACTGGCCTTCGGACTCGACTGACTTACCGGTTGTCAGCTGGGAGAATTGTAAGTACGCTACTTACCTGTAGTGGACATTTGCTCACAGTAGTACGCAGTCCGAGAACAGAGTCAGAAACGTCCACTGGTCCTCATCTCTGGTTTCATTCACGATGTATCCTCGTTTATGGATGAGCATCCAGGAGGCCGCCACCTCCTTGCCAAGAACATCGGCAAGGACGCCACAACTGCATTTTTCGGCGGCGTTTACGATCATTCTAACGCTGCACATAACGTACGTCCTTTATACACTGTTTTGCTTCTCTTCACCAAACTCATTTTTCGCACACAGCTTCTGGCGATGATGCGTGTCGGCATCCTTCACGGTGGCCTCGAGCTCGAAGCCGACCGCGCGATCCCGCCCTCCCAAAAGCTTCGCATCCTCCGAGCAAACGAAATGGCCTCGCCCTACTCCAGTTCCTTCTCCGAGCCCGAACCAGACAACATGCTTAACTTTGGAGGGAAACGATGAGCGAGGCCCCGCGGAAGCTCTGTCATCTTGTTCTTTATTACCCGAGCGTGTCTCACCTAAATATTGGCATGGGCCTTGTCGCATGTGTTGTAGATTCTGTCTCTATACTCACGAAATGATGTTGCATTGTTAGTCTTGTTCTTGCACCTATCCGCTTCGCTTGTTGTTGCGACGTGTGCTCCGAGATGGGTGGATAGGACGGATTGGAATTCTGGGGAAAACGTATGGAAGGAAATGAAGTGGTTATGTAGTTGAGATCTCCCATTGACTAGATCGTTCTGTTCAATGCGACTACTTTGGGATGATATATGTTTGAGATCACCATCGAAGAAAACCCCCAGTGCAAGAAGAATGGCGGTGAGCATCTCCCAGACACCGCGAAACATGGATTTTTTATGAAAACGAAAATAAAGATACACACCAAACGCGAAGCGCGTTAGTCTATGAAGTAGCCAGCAGCGACAAGACACCAACATCCCAGATTCATTCCGCATCCGCCCCTAACAGGGAAACAATAATACGCTCGAGAGCTAGGGATATCTTCATCAGCACACAACTAAACAAGCCAAGGTGGATGACAGCACGCACTTTCTTCCGATTTCTTTTGATACGCAATCCCAAGCACCTGCTGCTCCTCTCTGGTCGTCTCTTGCTCCGCCTCAGCAGCCAGCAACTCGCGGATCTGTGCCTGGACAAATGAGGGTGCGTTCAACGAAGCATTCGGCTCTTTGGAGAGGGTGTCATTTACGATGAAGGGTGCGTATGCTTTGATGATCTTGACCCACGTCGCGCGGATCTCGTCCTCGTTCTTTGCGTAGGCTGCATTGAAGTCCTCGAATGTCTTATCTCTGAAAGAACAGCGCGGTCGGTTGACACGAATTCTTTAGACAACTCCAGAACGGGAAGCTAGAGAGAGAAGAGTCCGCACATTTCGTCACAGTAGGCGTTAAACTCTTGGGCAGTACGTGCGATCTGTGGGGAAGGCTCAGTACGAGCTAGCAGAGTCGAGAGGCTGGACGGCTGGCAGTTTCAGAAGTTTCTTTCTTGTGGACTGCGAGATATCGCGCTTCCTTTTCTTTCCTCTTTTTCTCCATTCCAGCTGGAGGAGGTTACACAGTGACGAGGACTTAAACTCTGCACGATACGGACTTACAGTGAATCTTCTGGACTAATGCGGCGGCCATTCTATCACGACGTGCTTCCGTCAGTGTTGCGCATAACTTTTGTGAGGGCACCGCGCTCAGCAGCGTGCATCAGCTTACCCATCGTCGCTGGATGGTTGGGAGGCAGAAGGCATTTCGCTGAGGTCATTAGACTTTACTGCTTTTGAACGAGGTGCCATTTAATTTGCCGTAGGATGAGTTAGGTACTGTGACGAAAATAAGCCTCGACTGAAGTCACTGAACACTGTGACATGATTGTGACAATTCGTGGAGTTTGAAAGCATCACGAGATGTATAGATTTCCATCTGGAAATATTCCACAGTAAGAAGACGAATACAGCAATGCGCCCTTGGACTTCCACCCCGAGGAATGGCTGCAACCAAACATACACGACTCCACATCTTCCTACAATGAATCCACTGGTATCGGCGTCCGAATAGAGATATCAATGATAAATGGTAATAGAGGTTGTAACGTGGTCCGACACAGGCGGTTATACTAGGTTATGGTCCCGCAGATATGAATGGACGATCATGTCGGCCACTTTACCATGGGTATGAGCAGAGAGATAGAACATATGATGCATAGACATACCAGATGCGATGACCTTCGCCGATGCTTGCATGTCCTGTGGGCCATCATGTCGGTCAGCAGGCAGAGTCTCAAGCGGAGCGAAGAACACACAGTGAGTGAGGTCATATGGCAATAAAATGGTCGCGGTTCCGGAGACTGATCAGTAAAGATCAGTTGGAATTTCCGTTTAAGATCTATCATCGCCTTAAAGCATTAGATACTAACCCTCTCCCAAGATGGGCACACTTACAAGCTGAGGCCGTCGTAAAATCGTTAGCTCGTGTCCCATAAGATGGTATGTATCGAGATAACCGCACGCCAGCCTGCAGTTTCTTGGCCATGAGGTCCGTCTTATTCATGAACAGTATAAGGTTGCACTTCTTCAGGAGCGGGTTGCTACATAGCGATTTCCAAAGGAGAACGGTGTCTTCCAATCTGTTCACAGTCGCATCCTCGGCTAATACCTGATCAAAACAACTGATGGGGGCGAGGAAAATTATTGCGTCAACGTCTTGGAAGTATGGTGCCCATGCAGGGCGTTGTGTTCTGCTGCCTCCGACATCGTATATACGCCAATCTGAACCAATGACGTTTTTGGTTTCTCGTGTGAAGCTGTATTCGGTCACTCCAACAGTCTTAAGCCGTGCGCGCAGAACATCATCGTCAGAGGGCATGTAGTCTGGATCAGAAATACGATCGAGGTCATCTAAGAAACTGGATGGTCTCTCCTTCAAAAAAGATTTCCTGAAAGCGAATCTGCGAAGACTTACAACCCAGGTAAATCCTCAATGCTGAGCTTCCGCTTGCTGAGCAGTGTCCGAATCTCGGGATCCGTCCATAGAGCACGAATATCGTCCCTCCTGGCAGAGATAACTTGCGAGATCGCATCGCCTTCATTTACATCTATAGATTGTCCCTCTGGGGAATCTCCATTTACTAATTTGGAAAGAACACTCTTCCACGAGGATAGTGCGTTAACGGAGACTTCACATAGCTTCGGCGTACTGGCTAACCGGGTAGGTTCGCGAACCTCGTTATCTGGAGCGAGTCTTTGCATGAGGCTCTCCTCCACCTGCAGAAGAGGTAACAATCTTGCTTGGAGATCCAGATGGTCCGACGTGAAGGTTGGGCTCACGGCCCTTTCAGGGCTCTGAGGTACGTTCCGGTCGAGGGGTCCACGTCGCGATTGCGCTTGAGCCATCGCATCCAAAATGAACCTTACGGACCGTATCAAGTTGAGTTGGATTACGGCTCGCCAGGATGCACGCTCGGCGGCCCATGCCTTGCCTTTCCTGTTAGCAGTATCTAAGTGTGTTCTCGGCGTACTCACTTGCGGCGTATGGATAATCTGGAAGTTTTTGAGTGCTGTGGATTTCCCTGTAATAGCATACAATTTTTAGTTTATGATATATGCCTTTCCAGTAAAGCGAAAGTGACTCACCTGACTCGGATTGGCCTGTCCAACGTTATGCCAATCAGCGCCGGATGAATTCATGCTGGATCGCCCCATGCATACCGAGCAGTAGTATCTTGACTGGACGCGTCTTCTTCAAAGCCGCTTTCTCCTCTCTGATAACCTCATCTATTGTTTCAGAGACTCGTCGCGCTTCCTTCTCCTTCTTCAGCCGTACCTCCTGTTCTCCTTCGGTTTCGTGCGCAATTTCCGCATTCAATGCGAGGGTCAGGGGGTCGTCATTGGCTTCATGCGTACGGGCTGGCATCATACGCCACCGACAGCTTAGAGGACGAGAACAGGAAAGAGTGGAATACCAAGCATCAATACTCCTGGTCGCTTAGCGCTCCTGCGGGTACAGGTACTCTGTTCTCACGATGTCTAACTACGGCCCTGTTCCTCCAACCGTACTAGGTAACACTGGGGCGTATATAATTCGCAATTCTTACACACACAACACTATTTATCGGCTTATATCGGTGACCACCCGCTTCAAGTTTGCTCGCTTCGGAGGATTTAGATTGGCGGTGTAACAGAAATTCACATTTCGATGTGCACCCGGCCTCAAAACTCCTTGAAACCCCCAGGTTTGTCCTAATAAGAACGCCTGTCCGACAGTGGCTCCTGGTAACTCCCATCAATAATTGTAATATGGCATATGCGGACCTCCGTCGCGACTGCTAACCTCTGGCTAACTATATCCGAGGTACGTATACGAATTCGGTTCGGGCAGCAGCCATGTCGTCGATGTTGATTAGTGACTCTTAAATCTAAAGATATACCACGGTGTCATTATCTATCAGATGAGCCAAATAATGAAGCGCATGTCCAAAAAGGTGTTGAATTAAATATATAGGTGGGAAGCCCCGAGAAGCCCTCCCGGTCACGATAATGCTGATCAATCATTGGAAATCAGGCGACCAGCTCATCGCCGTGCCATGGCTTGGTCGTAAACCATTAGTGAGGCAAAGGCTCAAATTTCTTTGCAAATCGACTCGAGTCTACACACGAAAGCAAAACAAACACGCACTATTAGGTTGGGCTCTCGCGAGTATGTGGCTCGGGTGGTCGCCGTTCCGTAATCGCCGCCTCTTCTTATGACGACAGACGCGCTAGGGACTTTCAGAGCAGTCCGGATAACATCCTCGTGATCACGTGTCTACCATCTTACTCAGTAAGTGCGTAGCGGTCGCTGCTAACTACTGTACGTTGTAAATTGGTTACTTACAGACCTACACAGGCTGCAAGAGCTTGGACTTGCCGCAGCTATGGTCCGGGCATCGGAGCAATCTGCTTTGACGATGCTTCGGAATCGGTGAAATTCTTTAAATGCCTCAAAATGACGCATTGGTGCTCATACTTTCAGGTATAATAAGAGAAACAAATTGATTTCATTGGCCGAGATTCCAGAAATGATTTGACTCGGGAGTTAGCCAAGGTTCAGACTGTTTCATTGCACGTCGAATGTCAGCGGAGCCCCCGGAAACATTGGAGTTCCTTTGCAAGTCTACTCGCTCCGTCGTTCTCCATGCTGTTTTCTTCTCCCTCTAAGTTCGAGATTATTATAGCTATTGAGAAGCCGTGCAAATGTTCTGTTCTCAAAATTTACTTCAGAGATCTACGTCATTTGAACGAGCTACTCTGTTGGTTTCAAGTCGTTCAAAAAAATGTTGTCGTTGGCTCCAACCCCTCATCATCGATCAGGAACGACTGGTTGTCTTTCGCTCAATCGTCTGGAACCCGCATGACTTTGATGCTGGCATCAAATTACGTCCCACGGTTGTCACAAACTGCTCACTTGTAGCGAGAGATGAGCCTGGGCAGCTCACAGCCTCTTTGCGCCTTACATTCAATAAATGCAGGGTCAGCAAGCCGAGGTCACAAGCCTTTTAAATTTCGTTGCAGCACAGGTGCATCTCATTCGATTGGTGATGTTTCCCTACAATTTGCATTACCGAGTGGAAAATTTCATCAATTGAATAATTGAAGCACTTGTACCAGGTGCTATGGATGCTAGCATTAATTTTTGGGCGTGGCCGGCATCACAATTTTACTAACACCCTCTTAGGCCCTACGTGCTGTCTATAATGATCCAGATCCCTTGTCATCAAGATTGACAGCTGAGACTTTTTCCTCTTCGTGAGTTGTGTTGTTGTCACCCCTTGGATATGCGCCGTGCCTCCATCTGCGTACAATTGTTACACACTCGATGCGTTGACAGCGGGATATGCAGATGTTGAGTCGTTGACAGCAGGCATTTCTTCTAGCGTCCCAGTCAAGTAACCGTGAGTCGGCCACTGTGCTGAGTCCCGTAGGTGCTCTTAAGACTATTTTTGGCATTTTGCAAGTACACACTTTCTGTTTTATGAATAAAAACACTGACTTGTGTTTCATGAGTGTTGACGTTTAGCACATTTAACCAGCTCTTTCGTCGGATTAGCCCCCGATCTAGATCCCCATTTCATGTGGCAAAGTTGGTACCTGTGACACTACGGATCTGTAAGGTAAGCGGTAGTGGGATTTCGGCAGGAGTCCATACACAAGGAATTAAAGCTCTAGTCTTGGATTGGAGAAGTAGGTACGGGATGTCAGTCTACTGACAAACGATACACCTGACTGTCCAGGTGGGGATAGCATATTCGCGACCATGCCTTTTTGAGTTCGCGCATAATGCTGGTGTCTTTACTGGCATACAGAAAGGATAAATGGTGCTACTTCTATGCTTTCTGCCTTCATCTCCACCACCTCCCAGTAAAAGCATGTATTCGTTCAAGTCGATTGCCATTATCGCTGCCTGCGCGTCCATAGTGGTACGAAAATTTTGCCTGGGGTTCATTTTTCGCCTTTAATATTTCCCAATAGTCTGCTGGCGGTGATATCGAGTTCTGCACGGGGGAAAACCTTACCGGGCATTGCGTTACACTCAGCTACCTCGATGGCGAATGCATTAATTTTGGTACGGGCCTTCAAGACCAAGTTGAAAGCCTTAACCCTTCAGGCTCCGGCCACAACTGCATCCTTTATCAGTTTGTCTTGTCGCAACTCTGGTTAAAACGGATTTTCTAACACCCTATGCGTTTTCAGAGATTTTAATTGTGAGGGTGATACTTTTGGTTTTACGGAACACCACAACACTCTGGGCGACTTCAACGATGAAGGGAGCTCTTTCGAGTGCTCCAGCTGAACAGTTGGTTAAATAATGTACTATGTGTCCACTGTCCACGCCAGGTTCAAGTTAACTTGTATACCTACTTTCGTAGTTTGTCCTGCTTCCCAAATCTCAATTCTCCGGTCCCAGCGAACTATTGTTCTTCTACGCTTGAGTAATATATGGAATTTTTTGATCAAATTGACAAATAAAAGTTGTGACGTCCTTGACCGTGACTGGAGCGAAAAGTCACAACTGCCGAACTTCGCGTCTGTCACGTCGCACGTGACAGACGCGCTTTGAACCTTACATAAAAGACGGAATTGATTCCACCAGCCCTCGCATATCTTTCTCTCTCTGCATTCACCTTTGCGAGCGACCAATGTCTCTCTTCATTGAATCTATGCCATCAACGCCAGTTCGTGGTCGAAGTTTAGACTCATGCTCACTCTCTCCTCGTACCCCTACTAGTACCAGTATCAATACGGGCTCCCCGTTCAGTGGCCGTTCATTTGCTTCTTCTACGCTCACGTCTCCTTCTCCCGTCAAGCAGTCACAAAGATTTCCCTTTCATGCAAAGTCCACCACAAGCATTGCTGATTTGACTGATAATTGGAGAGAACGAGCACAACTCAACGGCATCAAGGTTACGGCAGTGGATATCGACCGGTCACCCGTCAAAGGTGGGTATATGCGCCTTGTATACATTGATAATATGCTGATTCTAGTTAGATCCTCTATATTATAGCCCCAATCGGAGGCAGGTAGCCGAAACACACAGCTCGCTCGCTCGGCTTGGTCACTTCGGTTCAGCTTTCAGCACACCTCCCCCCAAGCGCAATATTTCTCAGTCATTTGGCAGTCTCACGGCACCCCCAGAGCCTCGACGTCGCTCCGTATTTGATTCAGTATGTGATTTCAATTTCACTCTTTCGGGGAAGGACACCACTCAGTTTTTGACCAGCCATTTCCAAGCATCGGATCATCTTCTGACGAATCTGAGGCTCTGAATACAACCCCCCTGACATTAATTCAGACTCTTGAAGACCCATTCGCCCTCAATAACTCTGCCGAGTCCATTATCCTTTGTGATCTGAGCTCTTCTTGCTCTGTGTGCAAAAAAGAGCCATCTAGTTCTTGTCGTATGATTGTGCTTTCTCCGTGCTCGCATATCTTTTGTTCTTCATGTTTCACTGGCACTCTCAACATCGTTGGGGAGAAAAATATGTCCTGTATGGATTGCAACTCCTCCGTCGACAGCTTTCACTTTGCTCTGGGAGATATTTATACACCTTCAGAAACTAAGATCACTTCTATGCTCGGTAGAACTTTTGAACCGTCGACTCATCCTTCTGAAACAAAAACAATTTCTTCGATGCCAAAACCCCAGGAACTCGATGCCGTAGCTGTTCTCAGGATCGATAATGTCCCTTGGGTCTGAATTTTTTTTCGTTTTTGATTTTTTTTGGTCCAACTCTGACACGTTTTTCCTTTACGACATTCGTCAGGATGTAACACCCCTCGTGATCGAAAAATTTATCAACCATCCGATTATTGAGGCTCATGTGCTCCTTGATACTAAGGGAAAGACTTTGAGTCATGCGTTTGTTCAACTCTCACTTGAGGATGCGCGCGGGGCTCTCCGTTCATCCCAGAATGCCATTCTAGGAAGAGGCCGTCGGGCTCGAGCAGTAACAGTCACGTTGTCTTCCCATGAGGAATTGATGATTGCGGTGTGCCACTTTTTACTATCCTCAGAGTAATCTTAACTGTGGACACTAAGCTTTACCCGTGTTGGCGAGGCAACTTTAATGGTGGCGCCCCTTCTCTGGACGGTCTCGACAATGAACAAGTCAACGAGGCATTGCAGCATGGCCTCCTCTCGGATACTGAGCTCAATAGCTTACTCGCTCTCATCACCAATCCAAATGTTTGTATTTTATTGTGATTTAACTCCCACTGTACTCACGTCCCTGCAGTCACACTTTTTGAAAGTGCCTTTGCTCCCGTTCTACTCACTCCTCAGCATATTGTCCACGTTCCCCTCGGATGTTGATAGTCAAATCTTCTGGTCATGCCGCTTGAGGGACGCCCTTTTCCGTGGGTAATTCTCCATAAGATCTTTGTCGCCACTTTGACAGGTCAGAGAATGCAGATGTTACTCAAAGCGAGTAGTATGGCCATCCTGAAGACGAAGTTTACTCATTCTTCTTGTGTAGCGGCTTTCCAAACACTCTCAGCGCAGATAGAAGAACTTGGAGAACACTCCGGATTATGGGGAAAACTCCTCAAGGCAAGCTACAATTGTCGAGGTGAGTGTTAGAGGACGGTGAATAACTCTGTCTAATACGCGCAACAGCATTTACAGACTCCCAGATCTTCAAACTAGAGCATCTAGTCAGGGTTAATGGATTCCATGGTGGTCCGGATCAACCAATACATAGTCTGAAGGACAACATCATTGCATCAGACAAATACTGTTCACCCATCAACAATACGTCCAACAAGCTTGAAAGTTTGGCTACGCAGTTTGGCTTACAGCCGAGTGACATCGCCACTATATTCCAAGCCGCGTATCCCCTCACCTAGATTGAACATTTTCCGGCTCCTCGTGAAATGTCGAAATTATAACGCTTTCGTCCATGTGCCCGCTTTAGAACCGTCTTCGCTGTTCAGAACCATGTTATCAAACTTCTGTGATTTGTACTTACATGGCATCGTATATTGCTCTGTTTTAGCAAGACACTTACACCATATCATGGTGCGAGCACGAGATCACTGGATGCTACTAAGTAACTGGATTAAAAGGTTATACGGTGTTTAACCTTGTTTAACATATTGATCCCCTGTGGGCCTGAGGTACCATATCGAACCTGACCGTCGCTTGTCAGGTACCCAACTCTTGCTTGGCCTTAGCTATAATTTGATCGACTTCTTTAATTCGTGCATCGAGCAGCTTTTGAAACTGACGGAAATAGTTCATTGCTAGCCAGTATGAAGAAAGAACTACTCACCTGCTCAATCTCTTCTGATCGCGGTTTCCATTTGTGCTTACGTACGCTGGCATCTCTTGTTTTGCGGATTTGCACGCGCGTATCCTCCGCTGTTTTAGAAGCAGTATTTAATAAAACGATACGGGCTTCCACGGTGGGTCTGCAGTGACATGATTGTCACGGAGAGAGCCCTAATTTAAGTCTGAGGTGCGAACCTAGGAATGACCACCTTGACAGTACGTGCGTCTACTTTCTGAGGTACAACATTTGGGATTTTGGCAGTATAGATAGCTCTCTCGACATGTTTTAGATTCTGACGTTTACTGATGAGTTAAGTAATAAAAGGTGCAAGGCACAGCAATTACACACGTCATCCTCGAAGAGTGTTATGATTAAATTTGCTCCTTCGCGAACGCCAACCGTTGCGACTTCCTCGAGACGTAGTTCTTTTGAACTGCCGGGAAGAACTATTTTGATAGGATCCAGTATTGCGGGTGTAACGTGTCCAACGCCCCTTGCCTTTAAGCCCGCGACTTCCTTTCTTAGCCAGTCAACGGCAGCCACCATCTTAGCTGAAACCTTGTCGTATTCTGCCTGCGAATTTTCATCCTTGAGAGCACGCTGCGATGTAGGGATGAGGCCCGAAGTAGAACGAGAGCCTTTGCTACCTGTTGGTTCGTCGGGTGATTGTTTGAGCTTGGACTTGCCCTTAGAAGCATAGGATCGAAAGGATATAACTACAGGGTTTGTTCTTTGGATTGCCCGCACTGATGCACCAGGGAACGCTTGTCTGAGGAGAATGGAAGACATGGACAAACCACATTGGTTCGGCCCCCGGCGTCTATGTCCACCCAAAGCGGCTAATCAAGTGACTGTGACATACGCATTGTCACAAACGCGTACACAAAAAGCGCGTCTACTCCGACACGGCCTTGTCTTTACCACCACCACTAGTGTTCTCAAGGAATATTTCTCTCTACTCCTGCATTTCCTCCATTCGCTCCCCTGCAATGCCGAGTAGACTTGAACTACCGCAGGATAAGCTTCTAGAGCTTGCTGCGCAGACGCTGGGAATAGCGCCTACTTCGGTTATTCTTCTCCCACCTTCTCGCGTCTATCTTTGCTCACAGATAAAATCTCAGAAAACCGCAATCCCAGATGGGTACCTTGAAGAACTTAGAGTGCACGTCAAGTTCTCTAGAGACGACACGCTCTTTCGCGTCTATCCACAGCCAGGATTTGGTTGTAAGTCGCGACTGTCCTTGTGTCCTGCAACTGCATATTAAGGTAGTATTTGGATAGTTGGGGGCCTTCTGTGTCTTGAACGAGGATGTGAAGATATCGTGATACAACTAGGTCCGAGGTCCGGTGTTGATAAGGGTGCAAAAGAAGGTGTTGGCTCACTCTCGGCGTACCGTGTTCGTAACATTATCCTTACCATGTTCAATTATTTGGCTAACTAAGGACGCAATTGTTGGATCCATGCAGGTTCACGTGCAAGATCATCCTACACATAAGACGAATCGGTATGCACGTATAAAGAGTGAAGTATGGCTCTGTTTTCACGCGTTCCCGTATTGATGGCTGCTGATCTTCTCAAACAGAACGCTAGCCAGTCAAGTAGTCGGCTCCACAGTGCTGTACGTCCACGTTTTTGGTTTACTATCTTTTCTTCTCTTAGGACGCCCATCATGTTTTATTTGTTATTTTTCACTTAACTTTGTTTATTCGTCAGTACTGCCGCTAATGAAAACTTATTAGACATCAGTGCAACTTCCCGGCTGGCCATCTTCTAGGTCGGTCCCTGTCAACAGTGCTCAGAAGCAAGGAATAAGCCGTCTCCCCGCCGTTATGGGTGGCTCCGCTGGTTCATCTATTAGAGACACTACTTCAGACATGCTACATCGCTTCAGCGTTAAAGCGGAGGATTCGGACACCTCTGGTTTTCCTCCGAGCTCTTCTCCAATGGTTCCTAAGGCACAACACTCCTTCAACAGTAAAAAACGCTACTCCATCTATGAAGACACGGATATTACGGTCCAGGTCCCCAGCTCAAACGGTCATAACTCTCCCGTATTATTGAAGAAAGTCAAGATGGAGGATATCAAGGGCAAATCAATGCCCCTTGGGACGGTAGATCCTAATTCTTTGAAGGCTGTGGGAACTAGTAATAGTTCGACTTCGTCGACCTTTCTTACTCTTGCCGCAGCGAGACAACTTCTTTCGGATACCCTCCTTACCATTTCCCCAGTCAGGGGTTTGATCGCACATTTCCAAAACAAACACAGAAAATCCCCATATGACAAGAGTAGGCTTAGGGAACTCGAGATACAATTGAAGGACCTTTTGGACACCAAAACACGTTGCGAATTAACCTTGGCCAACGATACCAAACCTTCTGTTAGCGGCGCTAACTCTCTGGATGATATAAAGCGATATGACCGATACCCAACTGCCTCTGATTCAAACCTTCTTCCCGCTTCATCGTACTCCAAAGTCGAAGAGGCACCAGGTTCGTTCGGGGGTGTACCCGACCCTCTCTCTCACGCGGGTCCATATGCTGTCCCCATGGTTAACAGCGAACTGCCGAACTATGGTGACACCATCGACGACGAATCCGACGACGATGTTTACGGTGCAAGATTCAGGAATCGCTTAATAAACAGAGGCCCCGTCGCAGACCCTGGAGAGTAAGCAGCCTTTTATAATTCACAGTCTTTGTTTGTGAAACTGTCTTTCAGCATCGACAAATTCTTGATTGAGGCTGGAAATTCAGAGTCATTTGATGGTAATGAATCCGTCGACAAGGCATTGGCGAAGCTTGGCTTAGGTAAATTGGGCGAATTGTTGACGCGCATGAGTGTAGCATTGATGCCACATCAAGTCATTGGTCAGTATCGGTCAACATGTGCATTCTAGACACTGACATGACACAGGTGTCGCATGGATGCTGGAGCATGAGCGTGGAACGCACAAGGGCGGTATCTTAGCGGACGAAATGGGTTTAGGGAAGACGTAAGTATTCTGATGTGTCTTTAGGTGCAATGCCGTTGACATCTTGCTACAGTGTTCAAATGTATTTTTGTTCTTTTAAAGATGAAATCGCAGTTGACATATTTTGTTAGGATTGCCACGATGGTCCAGCATCGTTCCGATGATCCGGCTGTGAAGTCGACGCTGATATGTGCTCCCGTAGCTTTGTTAGATCAGTGGAAGTTAGAGGTTTGTGCCCGGCAAAGTCCCATGTTCCTTGGAAGTTTATGCTGAATCCTTTGATAGATCGAAACCAAGACCGATGGAATGTTAACTTGCCTTATCTATCATGGTAGGTAGACGCCAACCCCTCGCTTAGACACATCTCACCTTCATGTTCTTTTGAAGGCTCTAGTAAACCAAAGACCATGAAAGAGCTTCAAAAGTGCGATGTCATCCTAACAACCTTCCAGGTTTGCTTCGAAATCGTTGATACCCTGGGGTTGTATATAATGTAACTCACATCGTCCCTATAGACACTGGCATTGGAATCTCCCGATCACAAGACAGATAAGAAGAAGAAAAAGAAAAAGAGTCAGGGCTCTGATGATTTCATTGAAACCGACAGCGAAGCAGAGAAAAAAGTCAAGAAGAAAGTATGGACATGACATTTTATACCAGTTCTTCCTACTGACCTTTATCAAAGGGCCTGCTGTTGAGGATGAGTTGGTTCCGTGTTGTGCTTGACGAAGCCCAAAATATCAGAAATAGAAACACACGTAGGTGCATTGTTGTACCAGGATTTGCTTTTTGACGTATGGACGATTCAAAGGGGTTTCCAATGCGGTCACCCTCCTTGACACAAAGTATCGCTGGTGTTTGACCGGCACACCAGTCACAAACTCCCTGGTCGATTGCTATGCCTTCGTGAGGTTTCTGGAAATCAGGCCATGGTATGGTTCGTATTCAGTCACACTAGTTCTATCACTCGTTCATTTTCCTATCAGACTGGCAGGACTTCAACGGTCATATAGCAAGGCTTGAGCGAAGACAACGTAAGTGACCACCAACTTGCCCTTCTCTCTCTTATAGCGATAATGGCTTTGGCAGCCGATCTCGCCAGCTCGAGGTTACAAGTTATTCTCAACGCATGCTTGCTTCGTCGCAAGAAGGACTCGGTTCTCGACGGGAAGAAGCTTATCGAGCTACCGCCGAAAGATGTTGTTCTTCGCAAGCTAACGTTTTCCCAAGAAGAACGCGATATATACAATGTGGTAAGCACAGCCTCTTTTCAGAGTACATCTTATTCACCAAAATATTTGAAAAGATTGAAAAGCAAAGCCAGGCCATAATTAACAAATACCTCAGAGCCGGGACCATTCTAAAGGCGGGTCTCCCGGATGAGATCTCTCATAGTGTGTACTCACGTAGATGTCCCTTCAGAACTATTCCCACGTTCTTGTATTGCTTCTTCGTCTGAGACAACTCTGCTCTCATCCATGTCTTATACAAGAGGGGGAGGATGCATTCCTGCTTCCTGACCAGGACCCAACTGTGAAACACGAGGTTCAAACAGAGCTTGATCGCGCAACTATTTTGGCAGGGGAAAACTTTGTAACTTCAATGAAGGCCAAGTTCAAGGAGATCGCCCTCCGACGCATGGCTGCGGAAAAGGCATCAGCAGAAGCAGTTATCGAGGAAGAAGAGTGCCCTGTGTGTTTCTATCTTGCACACTGCTTGGATGTCACTAATGAAATGATCGCAGATTTGTTTTGACACGCTGACCAATCCTATCCTTACTCGATGCTCACACTCTTTTTGTGGAGATTGCATCAGTAAGTTCGACGCCGCATTCTGCGTGGCCGCATTCTGAACGTTCATTTTTCGCAGATGCCGTGCTACGGCAACCACCCATCGAGGACGGCAACGAGCCCCGATACGCTATGTCAGAGAGGCCTTGCCCGACGTGTAGAGAGCCGGTAACCAAGGAAATGATTTTCCAGAGGAATGCCTTCGAACCCACCGACGCTGAACTCGGGTCAAACATGAGTTCTTCAGCCATTGTTGTAGACTCAGACTCGGACGACGGCATGCCAATAGGCACCGAGCTTGTTTCAACACAAGCAATAGACAAAGCAAGGAACAACAGTAAAGTCAGGGCGAAGAGGAGGTTCACAAAACGGTTGCAAGAATCTGATGAAGACTTCGAGGATGATGACGACGACCTCAGTGATTTCATTGTGGAAAGCGATGAAGACGAGGAAGAAAAAGATATGCGTCGCGAACTTAAGAAGAAACTTTCTAAGAACAAGCGTATCGTTCTTGATTCTGATTCTGATGTCGGCATGGATGATGAAGTGGAACTCCTTCCCCCCAAAGTGGTGAGAAAGAGAAAAGGAAAACAGGTTCGACGTTTTCTTCCTTCGACAAAGATGAAGGTCCGTCTATCACCGTTCTCCCAAGTGACCACATGGAATTTATTCGCAACAGGAAATGATGGTTCTGCTTAAAGAATGGGCCGAGGCTGAAGAGACCAAAAATGAGAAGGTCTTTTTCCTGTATGTTTTGTTCTTCGAATCAAGCCATGCTGACACCAGCTTGCCAAGACGATGGTCATATCGCAATGGACGTCTTGTCTCGACCTCATAGCCAATTATCTCGACGAAAATGGCTTCACTTTTGTTCGGTAATTGTCCAGATGTTATTCCATCTAGTGTGTTTCTGATACAGCTTAGATACCAAGGGAATATGACGCGCTCGGCCAGAGATGACGCCGTACGACTTTTCATGTCACAGGGAAAGGTACGTCGAACTTTTACGTACTTGATAAAGCACCGTAAAGTATACGACCTTGCAGGCGCGCATTATGCTTATGTCTCTCAAATGCGGAGGTACGAATTGATTCACATTACTTCAAACCACACGTTCATCAATGCCATCTTAGGTGTTGGTCTGAACCTTACTCGTGCCAATCGAGTTATTTCTTTAGACCTAGGATGGTCTTCTGCCGTGGAGAATCAAGCTTTTGACAGAGTCCACCGTCTAGGACAGACGCGCCCCGTGATAGTGCAAAGATTAGTGATTGAGGAAACAGTCGAAGCCAGAATCTTGGCACTTCAAGACAGAAAGGTAAATGGCGCCATGATGGACGTGACATGGCATTAATTAAGCTTGAACTGCAGCAAAATCTTGCCGACGGTTCCCTTGGTGAGGGCACTGGAAAGAAGCTTGGGAGACTGTCCGTTAAGGATTTGGCAAACTGTAAGTTTTGGTGCTTTGCATAAGGTAATATTTTGTGCAATCTCACTTATAATATTCAGTATTCGGCCTCAATGTTCGTGGCCAACTAGAGCTCTGAGTTGCTGTTATGAAACTTTATTGTAGACCTCTTTTCAAGTTCTTCATTTTATATCCACCTCTTTTATGTACTCAAAAGAGTCCTTAGCGCATAATACTACTTATAAATGTGTTTCTCGTATAGACATGTACATCTTCATCTCATTTTGTCGACCACTTGTAGATATTTATCTTCCATCTTGTATCATCTACGATCGTCCTCTTCATTCATTATTCTTACCTGTCTTTGTAGTTTCTTCATGGAATCATACATATCGGATCCAATGTGATATGTAGCAGTCGCAAGCAAGTTGCAAGTCAAGTCTGTAAATGACTTGTACTAGGCTCGGCGCAAGCCTTGAAGCTCCGCTTTACTCATATGGCCCACCGGAGTTTACGGAGATGAAAGGACTTTGAACCGAGAAGCCTAGACTTGTACCATAACATTGTCTAGATCTGGCGGAGTCTGAAGCTGAAGCATGGCCCGTCCCGCCAAACGTTTCCTCCTTGTGCTCTTCGCTGCATGGCTCCTCTTTGTGTTCTGCAACAACGGAGCTACTCTTCCCTCTGAGTTCACTGGGACAACACAGCGAATCCTTTTTCTGACCGCCCATCCGGACGATGAGTGTATGTTCTTTGCACCCACTATCTTGTTTCTTTCCCAGACTTCTACGCCCATATACTCCCTGTGTCTTTCAGTTGGTAAGGTGCTCTCCTTGACCTATTAATCCTTTGACCTAGTAAATACCTATAAGGCAATGCGGAAGGTTTGGGAAAAACACGAGAGCAAGAACTGCGCAAGAGTTTACAAGTTCTCGGTATTCGTCGCGAGAGATCCCAACTGCTAGATCATCCGTATGTTTCTACCTTTCTCAGAACACTAATCACTAGTCGAATACGCACAGTCTACTCCAGGACAACTTTACTCGGGAGTGGAGCTCAGAGATTATTGCAGAAGTCGTCAAGTCTTACGTTGTCACGCACAATATCACGGTGGTATGTAAGGCGAGATAATCACCATTCAACGCTCATGTTAAGCCAGATCCTCACATTCGACGAGCTTGGCATCTCACAGCACCCAAATCATATATCTTTGCCAGTTGGTGTTTCCCACCTATTGAGCAGCCCCTCGGTGCCCCAATTGCAACTCTTCACACTGAAGACAGTGCCGCTTCTTCAAAAGTACACAGGTCCTGTATCACATACCTTAGCAAAACTTTGGTTGTGGCTTCCATGGGCTTCTAGCGGTCAAACATACATTTCAGGTATCGGTGGCTACCGCATCGCGCTGCTCGCTATGTATCAGCACCAAAGCCAGCTGGTCTGGTTTCGATGGCTCTACGTTTTGTTCTCGCGATACATGTGGGTCAATGACTGGGTTGAAGTACAGATCCCGAAGCACAAATACACTGCATACGTATGAATGTGGAAGAATATACTGACTCCTCTTGGCACGCGTTAGGCTTTCCCCATTCGCGTGCCTTGGATGGGCATTTCACTTCGATAGGATTTACGCGTTTATTGTAATGGGACATATAGTGTAGCCTCATTATCAGCCCCTTGTACCGATGTGGCAAGCGTTGGTAGAATACAACATAAGCTACGTCATGAAAGAGCCTTGACTTAGAGAGGAAATGCCCCATCAGGATTTTATTGGTCCCAGCAAACTTTCGTACACTCTCAATAAATTTTCATCAGACTGCGACCAAGCCTCCCTCGTTTTTCGATTGCGCTCCTCCGCGTCTTTGCTTCCGGACGGTAGCACCCTTTGGCTGCCCATTTCCCTTGCGCCGCGAACGAGGGCCGATGTACGAGGAATACGCTGTGCGTCGAGTTCACCGAATACAAGTTTTAGAGTGGCTGCGGAGAGAGAACAGCCGTCGGAGAGCGCAGAAGGAGGGGCGTGACGTATGAGGAGTGATGTTAGTTTTGATACGTCCTCGAGGGCTTGGTTGGCACCCTGTCCAAGGTGCTGATGGCAATAAACACGTCGTTATTAGAGTTTTTCAAGATAGAGGAATAATGCTCACAGGAGCTGTGGGATGAGCAGCATCACCGATCAAGATTACCCTTCCCTTATACCAAGTGCTGAGTTCCTTTCTGTCGTAAAGACCAAACTTTACGAGATTTACGATTTAATCCACCATGCAGCATCGTAAGACAGCTAAAACCACATACTTTGATAATCTCCGGCGCTCCATTGATAAGCTCCTTCGCGGAAATGCCGTCCTCCCACTCGCAGTCCAAGCCATTGGCCAAGCCCTCGCGAAATATATCACCTGCCTCTGCTTTCCAGCTCTCTCGCGACTCCGGTTCAGGACGAGTGACAGCCCACGAGACGAGAGTAGTGTTTCCGTGGGTGCCAGAGTCCTGATCGTCTAATGCATTAACACCCGTAGCGTAGGATATCATATGTGTATTATCTCCATAGAGGTTTTGCATGTGCCGTATTTTACGAGAGATTAAAGTCATTCCAGCGGTCTGTTCATTCCTTCATTAATAATCTTTGTAGTGCATTAAAACGGTAAAGAACGTTTACCTGTGTGAGGCCTGTATATTCAGCAAGCTCGTTCCCGAACAAGGCAATACGTGTTTTCGAATGAAGGCCGTCACATCCAATGAGGAAAGCACCCTTCACCGTCTGTCCGTTTTCAAAAATCGCAACGACCGAGTTTTCTTCTTGCTCGAGGCCTGCCAATGAATGGTTGAACCGTATTTGAATGCCTTCAGCGTGAACACATTCGACAAGGTATCTGGGAGTGGTGCCTGTTATAAGAAGTCGTGCGGAAAGCAGGGAGGCACGAGCGTACTTGAGAAACACACTCCTTTTCACACCAGCAAAGGGGTGACCAAAATGTTTAGTGACGACTGCGGGTATATCGGAGGTGATTAGAGGGCCAGTTGTTGTTCTATAGGATAATATTTCGAGGGGAGTAGCAATGTTCCGAGTGAATAGTGGTTGCGCCAGACCTAAGGAATCGAGAACCCTTAGACTTAGAGAGCCAGGTTAAGGACAAGATAGATCGATAGTTCAATATAAGTAAGATATGCTTACCCGTTTGGTGCAAGATTAAGAGACGCTCCACCCTGGGCTGCACAGAACAGCATATAATTAGATCAATGACGAAGGATAAGCAATCCCATTCCACGATAATTACACACCCGGTCCGTCATATTTCTCGAAAAGTAAAACATGGTATCCTTTCTGATGCAAACTAATGGCCAACGCAGGCCCAGCAACGCCTGCTCCGATAATAAGGATAGGAAGATTCTTGGACATCAGCTTGAGTCAACTGAGTAAGTGAGCTTCAGAAGTAGGTTTCCTTTGCGGCTTTGGGTTGTTCGAGAGCAATCGCAGGTTGGTTTGTCACCGTTTCAAGTTCGCGAGACGCGCTGCGAACTTTCAAGTTGCTCCGAGTCAGGGCCGAGGGCCGAAGAGGATGGACGTTCGTTATGGTGGGCTTGGAATGGCTCTGTGATGCACCTGAGTGATAAAGGGAACTTGGAGTCTGAGGAGGTAGAAGAGCATAATAGAGTAATCTGTAGATGCAAGGCGGAGGTTGTTTGAAGTAGTATTAAAACATCCCCTCCGAGTTCCGGATTGCGTTGCACAAGCACTGTAGCAACCAAAAGGACAGACTGCCACTTCACAGCCACTTTGCACTACTCAGGTCAGGATCTTGGCCAAGACACAAACCCGATTGGTGCCCGAGCATCTGGTGCGAAAAACCGAGTAATTGATGCATCGATGAGGTACGATCTCATGAAAGATTGAAGTCTAGGCAAGGATAGCACATATAATCTTCGCATCATAAGCAAATTATTGGCTGCGAGGCTGTTCAAAGATTACAGCAACTCCAAAACACGAGTCACTTGCTTTCAAACCCCTAAAAAACAGGCAAGCAAGACTTGTCGTCCAAATCCTAGGATTGCTCACACCAGACTGCTGCCATTGAGGTCTCGTGGCATATTTTTCTTATGCGATACATGCGAATCAACGAATGAGTTCGTGGAGGATACAAACACGCCAGAGAAATGTGTGAAGATATTCTACTTTGCAAGTATTATAGCGCAAAATTCGTTTGCAGGCCGTTGACGGTGAACTCGCGTAGTTGCTTTCGCATCCAGCCAGCACCGCTTTGGATATGTGGTTCTAGAGGAGGACATATCGATCGCCAGGTTTGCAAGGTGTGTCTGCGGATGCGTGCGCCTAGAGTGCGTAATAAAGGTCGTAGGTAAAGTGAAACTAAGAACCTATGTACGTGGATATTTCAGCATACATGCATGTGGTGTATATACTGCACCTACAGCGCGGTTCCCTGTGCAAAAGGCGAAAGAATCTGTATGGGTGATGGCTATGAACTCGCTGAACAGATATCGCTTGTAGAGCTTACCTGATCTCGTACGGTCACATATAATATTCGGCCCCAATCCAGATGCAAAGGTGTTCCGTATAATCCCACCGACATAACCTTCGCACCAGGTCCGAGAGATGCTTTCTCACTCTTCTTCAATCTTTCGTCATCTTGAAACATGGCATGACCACTATGCGCATCCGAGTCATGGTGTATGAAACGGCGGAGAGAGCGCAAATAGCTTTGTTCAAACCGCAGGTCCGGGATGGGAAGTGTCAACCTCCCAGACGATCCCGGTCGAGAATGGTACACAGCTTGGCTGCGAGTAGGGTGATCGCGTTGATGTCTAGGCCCCGTAGGTAAATGGGAGGGGTCGAGCGAGGTCATCGTTTAACGGGCGGAGTTTCAACCCGAAAGTGCGATGGCGACTAACACACTTAATCGCCTCTCTGCAGTCCACCGCGGTGTCGCCTTCGAAAAGCGCGCTCTCTCGGTCCTTCAATCTCAGCTCTCAATGTCCCTCCAAAAAACGGGCGGAAAATCCGACGGTGGCATTGATCTCCAAGGCTGGTGGTGGCTGCCCCCTTCCAAACGCGATCCCGTCTCCCCCGCGACCTGGAAGGGCACTGACGGCATTGCCCGTCGTCGCTTGCGGGTCATCGGGCAATGCAAGGCTGAGAAGAAGAAGATGAGCCCAAATTATGTGCGCGAACTAGAAGGTGTCCTTGGTCGGCATGATTCGCGACAACCTACTGTCGGGTTACTGATTTCGCAGTCACCTTTCACACGTTCTACGGTACTTCGCGCGTTCTCATCGTCCATTCCGCTCTTTCTGTTGCATCTACCCCCAGAGGCTGATGATGCTGTGGATGGAGAAGGCTCGGCTGAAGGAGGGAGTCATAAGGCCCCAGCGGGGATCGGTTCTGCAGTGTGGAATGCGGCCCTAGGTTCAGAGCAAGGATTACTTGCGGGGGAATTTGAAGCGCGGTGGGAGTGGTCTCTTAATACTGGTGGAGGTCGTCCTGGCTTGTGGTGGAATGGGGAGAAGTTGGGTGGTTGGGTTCCACCTGCAATTATTTTAGACGAACACTTGGCACAGACTGATTTTCAATGAACGTTGTAGCATACTTCAAATCACATGCTGAATGTCAAGATATCAAAACTATGGATTTTTTGTCTAGGTCGTGAAAAGGGTCGGGTGTAACGAATAGGCTCGCAGGTTAGCATGAAGTAGACGGTCACTGCCTATCTTCCTTTCCTATACCTGGGTATTGCCTATTTCTTCAGACAGTACATGTGATTCTTCATCGCGTTCCTCTCTAGGTGGGCATCCCATCGTTAGTATAATTCCTAGACGGTGACATACCGCGTACAAAGCATCCTTCCGTAGATGGTCGGGATCATCCTGGTTGATCGTAAGCCGCTTTAGCCCTCTCAGACTTGTGTGGCTCAATCCACGGCTCCATTTATCCTCTCGTGAACCAGAACACGGTTCAATCATGAGCCACCCAATCTCAACATAGTCCAGTGCCTCGGCTTCGAAGTATGAGAATATCGAGGTATCACAAGCATTATTCAGGAGGCGGAGACGTCGCAGGTGTGGAAAGTGCAATGGTGCGACTGACTCTAAGATATCCTGATATCCTGACATTTGGGCACCGCCGGGAATACTAAGCGTGAGATCCCGAAGAGAATGTTGGTAAGCTTTACAAAGGAATCCAATTGCCTGTGCTGTCGTGCTTGCGGCAACCAGTGATCGTACGCCCAAGTCGAGTGCCTGCAGATTAGAACATCTCGCCAAATCAGATGCCAAAGGCCAAGGGATGCGGCCTGACCTGTCGTGAAAACGAAAAGATCGCAATGATGTTGGAGGAATGAACGCGGTCTCCTGAAGTTCTTGGAACGGCCGGGTAAGAATTATAGTCAGATATTGGAGACGCTTCCAAGAGACAAGAGCTGGTCCATATTTTTCAAGTGGTGTGGGGTCTACTAAATGAAGAGATCGAAGATTGGGGGAATGTAACAAACCGTTAAGAATGCCCTCATTTGTTAAGTCGGGAGGGGCAAACCAAGATCGATAGTTATTTGTACGTTGCATTGGGGTACTCGAAAAATGATTCGTGAAGATAATCTTAACGTCTGAGAGGGAGCTGCACATTGCTAATATCTGGCCGACATCAGCTTGCCAGCGCATCCAGTGGGAAGCTTGGGAGATGACAGAGGGTTGGTATCTCGATAGGTCTCTTCGGTGGATTGTCTTCCAGTCAGGGGTAGTTCTGCTTGTAGGAGATGAAGGCTCGGGGCCACTATCATTCAGTTCTTGAAGAGGTTGAAGGAGACGAGGTCTCCTGGGCATACTCGCGCTGCATCTAAATTCTCCAAATGAAAAACTGATTCTGGAGACGACAAGGGCTAAAGATCGATCGTGTTGGAACGTTTTGACAAGCCCCTTGAGTGTGTCCGCAGTGAGTGCTTCAATTTCTTCAAAAAAGACGTCACGGGCATTATCTCTCCACGCTCTTGATACCTGCGCAAGACAACGATAGACGTTCAGACGTGAGTCCAGTGCTGAAATCACAAAGTCAGAGGGTGGATGGGAGATGGAGTTTTTGGCAGCAAAGACGGCCTGAAAAATTGGTCGCCTTCAAATGTAATATATAAGCATTGAGGAATGAAGTTAACGACAACATACCAGGTCTCAAATGGTAACTGACGGAGAGGGAGAGGAACTACATGGTTAGCTTTTTTGGAACGCGAATTCATGATTGTGGCGTCTACTTCAGCAGTCACGTGATGGGCCCTGTGGGCCACAGTTGCTTTCCGAATCCGTCGCGAAGTGGGTATCGAAGCCGCAGTGTTATTTCTCGTCACGTTTATCTACAGCTGACATCTATCTGTGACGTTTATCTACACCTGTCTTTATCTCTTATCATCCCATGCCAATACCGGTATGCGTTGATGGCCTGCTGTTTTAAAGGTTATCTATTCCCAGCTTCTGCATAAGTATGGCCATGGCATCTTCTATGTGGTGTCATTCGCTACCACCATGTCCTCCCCCGGAGTATTCCAACCCCTTCTTTGTGAGCTTCTTCCAATTATTTTTCCATTTTGTCTTAGTGCTCCACATATCCTAGCCCAAAGCATAGGGTATGGTGTCGTGGTCGGCGTCGGATTCTTTTTCGCAGGGCTAATGCTTCTCCTGACCTGGTTCCAAAGCAAGTTCACCGATTTCTCCCCAGGTTCATCGGAAGAGGCGGGTTGTCCATACCAGCTTCGGCATTGGGTGCTGACTTCGCGAATAGTTCAGCAGCGCTTCAAGGAGCGTTAAGCCCGGTCTCATTTGCTGTGGGATGTGGGTCTATATCATTGTGCTTTAGCTACCTTTAACTGTGGTTGTAGAGTTAGCGCTTGGACATGGAGTGCGACATTACTCCAATCGAGCACAGCCGCCTATACGTTCGGTAAGGAAATAACTTCGTGTTTTTTTTTGTGTTGCATCCTCACAATCGTTTAGGTGTTAGTGGTCCTTGGTAAGATGACCCGAACCTTCTGGATTATTCTTTATTTTGATGTGTACCTTTGAGAAGGTGGTATGGCGTCGGTGGAACAATACAACTTTCCATTTTCACGTAAGTTTATCTCTCATAAACCGGTTCCTAGTCTCTGAAACTCCCCTCTTTTAAAGTATGGTGGCTGCCAAGATAAAAATGAACGCTAACGGCGCCCATACATTCCTTGAAGTGGGTCTATTGTAGCCCGCGCCGCTCATAATAACTGAGAATGCTGCAAAGATTGTCAAAGTTCGTTTTGGTACCATTGCACATCTGTTGTTTACGTTCTACGGTGTGCTTTGCAATCTTATTGTGTGCGGCTCCCTTCTACGTCAGTGGCTTTCCATTATATCATACTATAAAACTTATTATATTTTCCCTTTGCAGTGGGAGGCGCGGCCACGGTCAACGCACTTACAGGAATGAACATCGACGCGGCGTGTTTTCTTTTGCCCATTGGTATAGCAGTCTGTAAGCCAATTTGCCTGGTCCAGGTTAGGAGACAGCATCCTTACGCCTCGCAGACGTCGTATTTGGCGGTCTTCGTGCTACATTTATCTGTGACTGGTCGCACACCTTGATCCTATTTACTATTATATACATATTCATCTTCGAAACATTGTCGGTACCAATCTCGTTCTTATCTTTTCGTGCCGTTCAACCAATACTTTTTGCTAGTGCCACCTCCGACATTATTGGTAGCACTTCAGCTATGTATGATCTGCTCGTAGACGCTGCGCGCATCACGCCGGTCCCGGGCAATCAAGAGGGAAGCTATCTCACCATGAAGTCAAACCAAGGGCTTGTCTTTGGTGCAGCAACCATATTAAGTGGTTTTGCCGGTATTTTCTGCGATCAAGGTGTGTGAATATCGTCTTATATGAAAACCTTTATATTTAGTAGCTCGTTACTCTTTATAGGATATTGGCAAAGAGCAAGTCTCGCCCGCATCTAGTATTCTTATCTGATCAGGCTTGACATTATGCAGGCTATAGCCAGTGCGCCTGAATCTACGACAAGAGCCTACGTTCGTCCGAACTGTCTTATTTTGGTATTGCCTTTAGTTGACATACTATAGATGCTTGGTGGTCTCTCATGGTTTTCCGTGCCATGGGCATTTGCAAGTTGCCTTGGATTGGCTGCGCGTGCTTTGGTCGCGAATGTATGTCACGGTTTACAACGTTTTCTCATGATCTCAAAGATGCTTAACATGTACCATGCAGCCACTGTTTCCTACCTACCCAGAACCTTTGTCCGCGTCACAGGTTCGCATGTCTTCTATTCCCGTATCTCAGCGTTGGTGATTGACCCTTACTTCAGACCAGTGCCGGGCTAGCTGCACCAGCTGCGGCTGCAGTTCTTATGGGTAAAGGAGGTGCGGTGGCGATGCTTCTCGTTGTTTTGTACGTTGGCGCAGTTGGGCCCATCGCTTCATTAATCTCACATATTGCATAGCATGGCTGTCACTTCAGCTGCAAGCGCAGAGCTGATCGCCGTATCCAGTATATTGTACGTCCATGGTCCTTAATTCAGATTTTCCCATGGATAGTGAGCTTTAACTTGTTTCTTAGTTCTTATGAGTAAGTGTATTGCATTCATCGTGATTGACTCGTTTTCAATAACTCCTTAGTTTATATCGTACTTATTGGCGCCCCAACATGTCTGGATCTGAGATTGTGCGCATTTCTCACATCTTTATTGGAGTATGGGCAGTGTGGATGGGCGCGTGGGGTGTTATCGTGCGTATTTTTCATCTTTCACCATGTTCTCGTGTTTGATCAGCTAAGCTTAGCTTCACCGTGCCAACATTGATCTAGGTTGGGTAATGTACCTTCACGCACTGAGGTCCCCCAGCCCATGCTAACATATCTCTATTACTTCCAATACAGCTATTTTATGTCCAGTAAACCTCCTCCACTTTATTCATCCATCTATTTTGACGTACTTTTACTTAGAGGAGTGGTGCTTTCGCCAGCGGTCATACCTATTGCATTGACGGTTACCTGGAGCAAGCTGAGCAAAGTGGCCGTTTTCGCCGGAACACTCACAGGATTCGTGTTGGGAATGGCAGCCTGGATGGTCGGCTGTCTCAAGATCTATGGTGGCTGAGCTGCACCCTTTCCTTCCTCTCCGCTGACTATTGAATCAGGGAAAATCAATATCCCAAATCTCGCAGAGCCATATTCTGCTGTTTGCAGCGGCGTCACGAGCCTTTTGTTCAGTGGTGTTTTCACCGTTGGCATCTCACTCGCTTGTGAGTTAGTACCCTCCGTGCATTTTTGGACTTACTGAGCTGTTGATCTTCGCATTGTATAGTTCCGGCCAACTATGACTTTGTGGGAACTCGGGCCATAAGTGTCATTGATCCTGTTAATCCTGAGCCATCGCTGGAACGGACGTCGACGAGCGATGTCGACTTGGATGATGAAAAGCCTCGTGGTTCCTCAGCCGAATTATCCCAAGCTATAGTCGAAGTCCGCTCAGACGTTTCTCCGAAAGAATTACAGCGGGTGTTTAGAAGGGCATTGTGGCCCAGTCTTGCTCTCACCTCGATTGTCATGGTGGTGCGTACCCATTTTAGTAAGCGGTCTGCTGTCTTCATGCAGATGCCCGCATAGATCATTCCACTACCAATGTTCTTTTCGCACTATCTGTTTTCGCATGCATTTTTCAGGTTCTGGATAGCGTGCTCGATCGTGAGTAGTCTTCGCAAGAGCGTTCTGTGACTCTTACGCTGAATTCGCAGATTTGGGCACTGTCTGCGGGCATTTTTTGTATCCTCCTTCCTATCTGGGAATCACGAGCGCAGATTGCTATTATTGCAGTGAGCTGCGTCAGATATGTCAGAACGAAAAGACGGGAGGAAGGAAAGATCTCATCGGAGAAAGTATAATCATGCAAGTGCATCCATACCCTGGAAGTACATTGTACGTTATTAGATGTAATTTGCTTGATCACAACGAGCGGATGGATCCCTATAACTACCAACTGATAGTATGGAGAGTATAAAATGATCTATATAACCATAAAACAGACAATACAAACAACAATTACAACTCTGGTTCTGGTATAGGTACATTTAAAGCTCTTGTCCGACAAGCTCATTCACGATCTCGACCGCGCGTTTAAACTTCTTCTTATCCTCCGCTGAAGCCTGCTTATTGCTGTTTCCCCCGCCACAACCAGCAGGACCACCGTTGTGCCACTGGAGATCGTCGCTGCCCCACGCAATACTCGTGTCGAGGCCATAAATATCTTCGCTGCCTGGGGGAAACTCGGTTGGTAATCCGTTAAGGATGGAGTGCAACTCTTCGATAAGTGAAGTATGGTGTTCTACAGCGATTTTCTTGGGCGCAGCCTCGTTTAAGGAGGCGGTTCCGTCAGGTCTCACCGCAGAAGTAATAGTTATATATGCAGGGGAGTCCTTGGCCCGCGAGAGTACATGTACTGCGGATGGTGTAGGAGGTGCAAATCCTCCTGCTATACCTGCATGCAATAAATGAGCAAAGAGGGCGCATGAGAGACAGTAATTACCATGTTGCAGGCGAACATAGAATTCGGATGGCGGCATTGTGCGGTGGCCTGTGGCAATGGTCGTGGTGATCAAGGAAGATCGATGATGTCACGTTGTCACGTGAAAGACTCGCGCACATAGTATTTTTTAAGTTAGAAGGGTCATAACTGTCTAAAAACATTACGACTACCGCTTCTCACCCCACTCCTCCGCTTGGACCGACCAGTCCTGTTCGATTCTTCACCACCATGGTCGCCATTGGGATTCGACCCTTTCTCCATGCCTGCTCCAAAGGTCTCCATGCCTTTCCTTTTGCCCTTGGATTTCGCGGGCGCCTCGCCTTCAGAATGGTCATCTTTTGAAGTCGTTGTTGGCATCCAACTCATCTCCATGATGGCGTTATTCTCATCTTTTGTAGCGAGTTCTTCAAACGATTTCCTAGAGGAGAGTTCTTTCCGTCTGTCGCCAAAGCTCGCACTCTTTCCAGCACGGCCGTTTGAGAAGTGGTTGAGATCAGTTTGAGGACGCACGGCAACGAGGTTGGGTTGTCGTGCATTTATGTTCTGGCGGGATGAAGGGGAAGAGCGATTGGCTTTGGGTTTCGAATTGGAGGCATCCTGTCGATGACGAGCGCGCGGGTCAAATTGGGCAAGATCTTGATAAGATGATGAGCGACAATCCAGCAAAACATAAATACCAGGCTTACCGCCAGCATCGCTACTATCTTCGCTGTCTTCAGATCCGGAGTCTCTCGCGCTATCGTCACTATTGCTCTCACCCAGGCCATCAGATGACACCCTGTTACTTTCATCATCTTCCTCTTCGACCGCGGTACGTCGATGTTTCTGAATATGGTGTTCAGTATCTCAATAATGGCATTGACAGGGGATACATACGGAATTTACTGTAGAAGGGTTTAGCAAGCTGTATTCCCTTGTCGATGTGTCAACTTCGAATGCCGGGTCTTCGAACAAAGCCTTGAATCGATCGTCATTGAGTAGACTACGTTTTCCGGCGGCGACAAGATTATCTCCAGCATTGTCGGTAGCCACTTCTTTTTCTTTGTGCTTCTTCCGTCTTTCTTCTTTCTTGGCCTCTCTTTCTTCGTCGCGGCGAATCTTTTCCGCAAGGACCTTGTTGACCTTGGGTGCGTCTTTTCGTGTACGTATTCGGCTTTCGCTTAGCTTATCGATCTTTTCCTTGATGACCTTTTCACGATGCTCCGCATGCACGAATGGATTAGCAATGACCCTCGCAGCATCGTAGAGCTTGAGTGATAGGAAATATCCATGCATATATGGCTTAAGAGCAGGTGTTCCGACAAGATGATCTAATCCGAGCCTGTGGATGCGGAAAATAGTTAGACAAATAATGACATATATCGCCTGTCGATCGCACCTAGCCAACTCGCTACGCTCTACAAATTTGAAGTCTTCGTATACACTACGGCCGGTCTGGTCCTCCATCTCTTCAGTGATGTTGTCTAAGAAGCTACACCATCTCGGAGCAGGGCCCAACTGAGGAATGTAATAAGCATTCATCCGTATACCCTCATTAGCAAGCATGAGGAGGCCAGAGCCAGGGATATGGTGGACATGGTTAATGTCTGTGGACGGTGTAACAGATGCAAAATTTGTATTGGTCTGACCAAAAGATGAATGAAAACAGCTATGGAATGAGCTGTACCCAAAACTCACAAAATGACGGTCCCAAATCTTGACTACTTTCTTGTCGGCACTGATGACCATGCCGTCACCAGCAATACGACTCCCACCTTCTACCCACTCTACACATTTTACAGGCAAACCGTATCCTTGGTCTTTGGTTGCGTATGGACGAGGTGATCGGATGTCATATAAAAGTGTATGTCCCGTAGATGTCCCAAATGCATATGTCAGTCCATCAGATCGTGAAGCTATTGCGGTGACAGAGAGGGTCTTAGCCCCACTGGCTTCACTCGGACTCAGAATAGAGATTGGTAGGTGCAATATACCCACGCGTGAGCGTGAGCGCGGATCCCAGAACTGGACAGTTCCGTTTCCTTCGATGCCAAAGGCAAATAATTGGTGTGCCGGATTGATATTTGCAACATTGACAGCTTCTACGTCTTCAACCTCCCCACTGGACATATCCAAAGGGACCATGAACCTTCCTTGGTCCAAGTTCAGCCGGTGGACGTCGTGACCCGTTGCCGCAACAAGTACATCGCAAGATGTATAGTGATATGCCAAAGAGCGGCCAAATTGTGGTATTCGGGTGCGGTAATGAAAGCCGCCTTGTGTATGTACTTCAAGCGTACGATCCGTTTGTAGATGAATAGTTTTAGTCCAGTCATCCGATAGTATCTATTCTCTGTTGTCAGTGCGAGCTGTCGGGAACGCAAAAATGAAGTGCTCAAGGACATACCAGGAAATCCACATTTTCTGCGTCAGAGTGTCTCTCAAATTTGAGAGAAAGCTGGTCCAAGTCCCAAACCCGCATCTGCGGCTTATAGACCCCAGTGGCAATGGCATGATGTCCGTCGCGTGTGGTGCGTATGCGATTGCTAGCCTCCGGAAACTCGAAATATTGGATGAGATCGATGGTGCCCTCAACGTGCTCTCGAAAGGTGTGTTTTCCTTTTCCTTTGGCAGCTCGTCTTCGCGTCAACCAATCTGGCAGAGACGAAGCTGAGCCAGCAGCAGTCCCATTCACAGTATAAACCTTGACAGGTTCCATGGAGTGATCACGTGACTCTCTGCCTAAAAAAAATCACGGACTGCTGTGTTTACCTATAGGTAAATTGCGAGTCAATAATCAAGAATATCGATCTACCCAGGCATGTACCAAAGGCAACAAAATATCTAAGTGAAAAATACAAGCAAATGATTCCTGGTATATAACACTGGCTCCGTAATAACCCACATCACCGACCAAACCAATCATACTGTATATCAGAACCATATCCAAGTCGTGATGCGAGGCTTTGGAACATGAATCGCATACCCTCGTAATCGGGCTTGGCCTCAAACGCTAGCATTTTGGCGTGGGTCAAGAAGACTGCGAATTCTGCTGGCATTCCAGCGCAAAGGACGTTCACAGGCGTGTCCCGCTTAGCCCTTCCGATCGGTTTGTAGTCGTCGTATCCGTCAGGCCCCTTCTGCTCACGGAGTTTAATTTAAGAAACTGCTGCATCCATGTTCCTGAATGATCCCTACCTTGAGCGGTGGCCAAGGCAGATTACCTTGGAGGCAATCAATCAATATGTAGGCTAATGCTTCCATATCATTGCGCCGACTCTGCTCTGTAAGAGAAGCTAAGATCCACTGATCGACGTTTATGAAAGACACGAAACAAACAAACCATTGCCCTCGTGCGCACCTATGCTAGCATATCGAGGATTGCCCCAGAAGCCTTTGTTGGTTCTCCAAGGTATATGATGCCCACGTTCGTCACGGTAGACCTTTGCCATGCCTAAATCTATAACATATATCGTTTTATCCCAAAGCTCGCGACCTATCAGAAAGTTATCTGGTTTCAAGTCTCTATAGAAAGCGAAATCTTGAGGCTTTGGCTCAACAACATGATATGGACCGACCTATGAATCATGCCGTTGGCATGTAAAGATTGCACACGACAGATCTAGAAATGGGTAAGATGTTAATATTGAGTGTCTCCTATTCCGGTAAATTTCACCAATTGATCAGCTATCATAAGCACTGTAGGTAGACTGAAAGTACCACCACACGCATGTAATACACTGGAAAGGCTGCGTCCAAGCACAGGAAGGACCAAAATGTTGCAATCGCGCACAGTGCCATACCACTTCCGCATTTGTTAAACTAAGAAAGTACCATATCACATCGTGACCCGTACCTTCATGACCGGCACTCCTGCTGATCCACGTAATTTTGCATACATCTTCGACTCAAGCTCCAACATGGGCCAGGATGCCTTGATGGATTCGAGTTTGATGGCGACCTGTCGATTAGAGGCTAGATCAACTCCAAGGTAGACTTCACCAAATGTTCCAGAGCCGAGCTTTTTGATTGTCTGATAATCTCCGAAAACCTCTTGCAGCCTCCCAGTGGTTGGTTTAATAATCACGGCGCCCTGCAACAGAAAAATTATTGTAACCATGTATATTGATGAACCTGACATACGTTGGCGGGCACTGGAGCATTAACATCCAATCCTACTAAAGCCGGACGAGGAACCTTCTTTGCTTTGGCCGGCGTGGCCGCCTTAGCCCTTGGTTTTGATTTCTTCTTTGCCATTTTTTGACCATGATCGCCGTCAGACGAAGCATTTTCCTTCTCATGGTGTTCGTCAGTCTTAATTGTGCGAGGTTTGATTACGCGTGGTTTAATGGCGGGTTTGGCGACACTGTTGAGAGCAAGAATGAATGCACATTCCCGACCAGCAGGACGCCGTGCATGTTCGACCCTATTGAGACCATTAGTTCTCAGCACGAAGGATGTGGGTATCGGATGACCCACAGCGGATCGTCATCAACTTCCCAACCGGACAGCGTTGTGTCGCAATACATGCATGTGGCAGTATCATCCCCTGGAATATTTTCTGGTGTGAAAACGAATCCCGCTTTCGCCATCTCAAATATTTATTGTTATTGATTAGGGGCCATAATGTAACTGAACATCACGTACTTTCTTAACATTACAACCATGCGAAGTCGAGTCGTGAGGCCACAATTTGGCATCTTTGTTCCCAAAAGAGTCGACACGAGCTTTCTCTAAAACGCGAGACGTAGGAATCCGTGCTTTCGTGCGAAAATTAAAGCTGATGATCACAGCGTTTATTCCAGAACCTGTGCTTCAGATATATTGCACCTACGTTCCCTCATCATCCTTGTCTAGTTCTAGCGCACATCGTAACAACGCCCAGGGGCATTTCGGAGAGATTTTGATGTGAATCTCGTGTGGATCGTCATCCTCTTCCCATTCGGCGTATTCTTCTTTGCAAAGGAAGCAAGTCACGTTGTCCTAATGTCTCTTTCAGTGAATCGTACACAGATACAACGTTTGCTGTCAAACTCACAGGATACAGTGCATACGGATCATGATAAAAACCTGCCTCAGCGAGCGACTCGGGACATGCTGCAAATTCTCCGTTCGTAGGATGTGGCCAGTCTCTCGATCCTTGAATACTGGACCTCCGTGAGTATTTTTTTGCCTTCTTGAAGGAGGCAACACGTGCAAGCTCGGATTGCATGACAAGGGATACGCAAGAGGAGGCTGTCCCAGCTCTTGTACAATGTGGCGTTAAGTTGCGACGCGTGAATTGTTTCAAACCACGTGATCACTTTCAACATGTCACATCACAGTCACGTGCCAAACAAAGCACGACGTCATCCAAGTCTTTATTCAGATTCTCTATTTCCATCTACTACTGCTCACACTGAGGCTTTTGTACTACGCTTGCATTTATGTAATCCTTGACATCCGCTCTACGTTGTCTTCAATTTGCTCCGCCAATATTCAACTGCAACCCGCGATGATCAATATATTTATTTAGAGCGAGGGAGGCATTGCTTTTATTATTGCGCTTACTATGGAGAGCAATTGCCACGTTGGAAGCTCCGCAGGTGTTGACTGACGGATCTTGTTTGGCGGTCGTATTTCAAAATTCTGCAAGTATCGCACGGATATTCACATAAAATCAACGACTGATGCTTAGCTTGATCATTTACTATCTCCTCCCTTCCACCCCCCATCCCTAAACGCAGACACCTCGCTAACCGAAAGGCCACGAACTTAGTATTATACTAGGCCTATCCATCTTTCTAGTCATGAAGGATCGATGGGAAAACATACTCTAGGCCAGCCGCTGTTCGAGGGATGTCATCGGCTTCTGCTCGGCCCAGTCTCTGCATGGCCCGTCACTATATAAGCCACAATCAGTGACTCCTTTTGCCACTGCTGTCCACGAGCGTATGCTTGGCCCCTTGGTGTCTATTACTCTTATGGAAAGAATAGAAGATTTCTGAGAGTCCTGCTTGGTGAGGCTGGGTAGCAACGAGTATGTTGTCGCCTCAACTATATTAAACTCTGCTGAAAATGCTGGTTCTAGCTCTAGGTCCTTATATTAGTAATTGGTATATTGTAGTTGTGTTTCTAAAGCTTAGATACGTACGTGATTGGCCCCTTGCGTCTTGCCATATGTAACTTACTCGAATTCAGTCCATCCTCAGCAGGAGCTTCTGCAATTACACCACTCTCAAAACACCTTGCAAGCAAGTAAGTAATTATTACTACTTCGTGCATATAAGCGTCCACACTCTAGCTTTCATACATATCGCTCAAGTTTTGCAAGTTTACGTCGCTGAACATGCAGCTGCATGGCCAGTATGGACTGCTGGTCCATTGTTTCATGGACATGCGCTTGTCTGTTGTTTTCACTCATACTGAGGAAAAGAAAGTACTGACTTTTTACGCATTACTCTGCCTCTGATATTTATACTGGGCGCTTCTCTTGTGCTTGAATTTAGAGCCCGTAGACTAAAACTTTCATAGTAAAATAAAATATTTCATCAATGTCCGCCTAGGGCGGGCTCACATTATTCGCGCCACGATCTCAAACCCGTAGCGTAGCGTCTACTGGCACCAGCATGCAATAGCAATAGCAATTGCTTTCCTGACACTCGACCTAGCCTCCTCAATATTTTTCATGGACGTTGCCTACTCCGAGTCCGAGCAGACAACATTTGAATCTTCCAGCCCCACCTGGCGCGGTCTCAGGGATGTTGCATTTGGTAGCGTAAGTCCCGTGGCCTGTACGCCTCGCAATGTGATACTAATTCGTCTATGGAAGACTGCTGGCATGGTGTCCAAAGTCTTTGAGCACCCATTTGACTTGTGCAAGGTTCGCCTGCAATCTCAGGTCATGGACCATACAGCGCGGTTCAGTGGTCCAATAGATTGCCTCACTCAAACTTGGCAAAAAGAGGGTTTAAGAGGGTTATATCGTGTACGTAGAAGGCACTACTCGTTCCTCCCTGTCTTTGCTGATGCATGTATCCCCACCCCAGGGACTTCCTGCGCCGATTGTAGGCGCTATGGCTGAGAACGCGTCCCTTTTCCTCACTTACAATGAATTACAAACTGTAATACGTCGCTGGAAAAATGTTCCAGAGTCGACACAATTACCCTTAAACCAATTAATGATGGCCGCAGCTGGGGCTGGTGGAGTTGCTAGTTTTTTACTGTGAGTTAGGACTTATAATCTGGATGATGAAATTTGGCTTATATGCTATTTCAGAACACCTATAGAACTTGTAAAATGCAAGATGCAGGTACAGATGCTCGCAGCCGAAACTCCCTCGCTTGCCGTACCCACAGCATCTGTTATGATTCCCACTCGGCCCTCTTTTCGCAATCTACAGGGCCCTTTCTCTATCGTTGGTAGTACCATCCGACAGCATGGTCTTCGTGGACTCTGGCTTGGACATACAGGTACCTTTATCCGCGAAACTGGCGGTGGCGCGGCATGGTTCGGCTCCAACGAAGCTGTCTCCTCGATCCTCCTAGATCGCCTCGCGCGCAAAACGGGACGGCCACGCTCAGAACTAAGCAAAAAGGACCTGAAATGGTACCAGCTAGCCTTTGCTGGTGCATGTGCTGGTGTTGCGTTCAACCTCGCGCTGTTCCCTGCGGACTCGGTAAAGTCTGCTGTACAAACTGAGGAGGAGCTCCGACCTGGCACAAGGACAAGCATTGGGACCATGGCCAAAAAGATGTGGAAGAAAGAGGGCATAAAGGGCTTCTACGCAGGTTGTGGCGTCACGGTAGCGAGGGCCGCACCAAGCAACGCTATGATATTCCTTATATATGACGGTCTTAACTCCAGGTTTGGATAACATCTTAGTACCGAACCAAGCCCAAGTTAATGTAGACAACGTAAAAAGAAACAATAAATCGCACTTGGCGGTTACTTCCTGAATGCATGAGAACCTCCTACGAAAGAAATGTAAGGTGGCGGAAACCTCTGGGGATCTCTACGGAATGACCACTGGAAGATATTACATAGCCCGTAGTCTAAATAGGTCCATGTAGTTGATGATAACAAGAAAATTAAACAGGCAGTACGGTGCCGAAAACTATATCCCAGATTTTACCTGAAACAATATATGAACAACATTAGGTAAAAGGTTAGCTGAGTTGGATAACGTACTCGTGACGCCAAACCCAAGTTCAAAGTTTTTATAATGATGCGCAAGGTGATACTTTTTCTGCTCCCGTAAATAAGCAGGTAGTTTGGTGTGATGTAAAGCATAATGCATGCAATCATATAAGACATCTATTAACCCACAAAGAGTCAGTGGTAGACGTGCTACGCATTCGTTTGACGCACAGAAAGTAAAGCTGCCGCTGATGATACCATTCGCAATAGCAGTGGGAAACAAAATATAAGCAAGCCGTGTAAATGGGAACGAGAGAACAAAAAAGAGGGGTGGGGGCATGACCAGACGAAGGCGGTCCATGGGGAGGTAATGGTGCACGCCATGGGTCAAGAAGTGGAGAACAAGGAAGGCAGGCTTATCAGGGAGTGCTTCATCAACATGAAAGAGGAATCGATGCAACGTGTACTCGAGGATGGTCCAGATCACATTCCCAACGAGAAAACAGATTCCCGACTTCACGAATGTGGTACTAGACACATTGAGTAGTGAATCCAGAGAAAAGCTGGGAGGTGCTGTGTATGGAAAGGAGGAACGTGCGTATGGCGCAGGGTGCGAGAACTGCAAGGCGGACAGAAGGAAAAGGAAAGTAGCAATGGGCAACCATAGCATTGGCACTACATACCACGCGGTGCGCGTGAACATTTCAAGGTATTCTGGCCCAAAGAGTCGGGCTGACTCTGATACGTGACGTGGTTGGTGAATTTGGGAAAGATAGAAGGATTTTGAGAAGTTGCCCTCCCAAACCTGGCGCAATAGTGGGCGGCGAAGGTCAAGGAACTCGCATTTTTCAAAATCGGCAGCGACATCAGTGTCGTCTGGGTGAAAATCTTCAGTCGCAACCCAGTCTGCAAAATCCCATTAAAACCAATTGCCGAATGAGACAAAGTTGTGCTTGCCATCTGCAACTACTCCTGCGTCGGCCCCAATGCGCCCGATCGAGAATCCGGACATCATATCAATAGCAGCATCGGAGTGCGAGTGTTCGCCATTCTTCATAACATCACCAACGTCCTTTCCCGCCCATTCAAGAATTATATCATCACCCCCTGGATGGTCAGGCAAGAATGCCGAAATATTATAGACATAGCCATTGCGAACCACCCAGCAATCGTCAGGTTTTTGGTGCTGATGGACATCTTCAATAGTATAAAGCTTGAGTCTGAGTCGCTGGCTCGTTTTTGACTTGGTAGATACCATGGTTCGATGTAAGACTTAGGCTCGGCGCAAGCCTTGATGCGGAGCTTCAATCTCCAGGGGGAGAGTTATCGATATCTTATCACAATACCGTACTCTGCCAAACGCACCACAATTATTATTATTTTGGAGAATTTACCTAGACATGTATTCTAATAACTTTCCCACAACCGCCTGCCGATAAAAATACATTTGCTTTCGGAAGTGTTCTGTGATGAGCGAGTTGACACTTAGGTAGGACCCCTGAAAGTTTGGCCAAATGCTCAAAAATCGTCCGGATCCAATTTCCCGAAAATCAACCAAAAATGTCCGGATTCGCAGTTGCACCCAAAATTTGCGCTCGGATTGTCCGGATTGCGACCCAGGCCCTCCTAAGTCCAAAATTTGTCCGGACACTGGCCCAGACCTAGAATATATGAATTTTTGTCCGGATTCACAACCAGGCTCAAATGAGCTCAAATAAAGTCAATTTTTCCATTAGGCATTGGGTTAGGATATTGCACAATCCTGATATCTATTTAACTGAGAATAAACTACATATTCACCTAGTCCTGGCCTTCCGTCATGTTCTTTGAACATGCCACCATTGCCTTTATGGCAGTTTTTATCATGTGCAATGCTTGCTGGAGTTCCTGCCAAAGTTCAAATGACTGAGCTGTAAGCATAAGATCTCCATGTGCTCCAACCAATGGAACATTGGGAAACCGGTAGAGAAATGTGGAGCTTGATATATGTCCAAAACCCAGGACATATAGTGATGCCAGCTCACGAGGGTTGTCCTTAAATTGACCTTGTCAGAAGTGTTTGAAGAGTTGCACCACTATGTACGAGAGCCGGCCAACATTTGAGGTTTTGGTGACCCAGTTGTGGGTGTTGCCTTTGCCTCCACTTTTAGCATAAAGCTGTTCAACTACAAGAGCTAATTGAATATCTTTTGAACAGTTTGATCAACACTCACCCTTTCCCAGGACTAGGGCATCTCACGAGTACATACCTGTACTCGCAAGTATCGTATCTGCAGGTATTTTGGTCACCAAAAGCCATATCTGTACTCTCCATTTTTTCAAGAGTACAGGTATATCTGCAGGTATGGTGGTACTTGTGAGATGCCCTACCCAGGACCAGTCGCCTGTCTCTGAGGCGCTTAGCCTGGGCTCCAAACCTTGCCCTCTGCGCTGTCATTCCACAAAACAATGCCAAAATCACCATAGCATAATCTGTGGAATTCTGACACATTTGCAGTGGACAACACGTCTGCATGAGGAGTACCTGCTTGATGGAATTTCTGTGAATGGTGCTTGATCACCTACATGGTAGTTAATACCCACGATATGCTTGATCAAAAGGAATTACTTACTGTGTTAGCAGCACTATTTGCAGCATTTGCAGAATTTCCAGCCAGAGTGGGGGGGACCTCTGTAGTTGTGGTCTGTTCAGAGGTGGCTCCCTCAATCCATTGTGCTGCACATGCAATTCCAGTGCCCACACCTTGTTCTTTTTGCTCCCGAAGTACTTGGTGGAATTCATGAATTAGCCCACTTCTCAAGCTTTTGTTCTGTGGGGATGATTGAATCCCAGCACATGTGTGCACCCCCAAAGTGGCATGACGAGTTTGGTGGCAGGACTGATGTTCAATAAGTATACTGAAATCTAGGTCCAAGGTGTTAATGGCACATCCCCTGGGTTGCATTTCTATGTCTCCTATCTCCTGGATAGGTGGCAATTTGGATTTGGATTTCTTGGGGGCACTGGACACATGCGCAAATACCTCAGCAAAGTCTTCCTCATCAGGTTCAGGCAGTGCTTGGCTAAAGGGAACAGATGCAGCTCTCCTTGATACACTCACAGGCTGACGACAAGCACAAGAGGTCACTCACATATGCATTGTGTCATCCACAGCTGCTGATACAGCGGGAAATGTGAGTATATATAAACATTCACATGTAGCATGATTGCCCACTGTGTCTACACTGTTCTCGATCAGATCTTGCAGAATGTCCACTTCCATTTCATCCATGTCTGTTTCCTCATCACTGATTTCATCCAAAGAAGTGGATAAAATAGAGTCAATGCCCAGCAAATGTGCTGCAGAGACGGTACCAGTGGTGAATAGGTCTGGATGCACTTGTAAGAAAGTAGAATAATGGTAGCATATATGCTACTATATAAAATACACAAGTCACTACGGTGACTTGTTGGCTGTATTATATAAGCTGCCCACTAGGGGTGCTTGTAGATAGTGGACAACTATACAGTCGTCCACAAGTAATGACATAAGTAGATACTCTTTACCTGTAACCGCACAACCGCAGATACCAATACGACATATTGGCTCAGTCTGCCCTGTGTGAACAGTAAGATTCTTACACTTTTTTGACTGCCAATAAAGATTGGCAGCACTGCGATAACATAAAAAAGATCAAACTGATCTTTTTGAGCCAAACTGACGAGTTTAATACTTGCCAGAATCTTCAGAAACAGTAAACATACATTTTTTACTGTTGATTCTTCTAAATCAAGATAAGAATGCCACGGAGTGGCAGATAGATTGTAGATCTATGGCTTTGATGAGAATGTGAAGCTGAGCATCTAGATCTGGAGAGGGTCCAGATATGTCTGGAGCCACAGTGAAGGGCCCAGACACTAGAGTCAAGCCTGCCCACGACGTGGACAGGCAGGCAGGAATGTCAATGAGGATTGCTAGTCCTCATGAAACTACAACACCTGTAGCTTCTGACTCAAGGAGTCAAAAAGCGAGTATTGGCAGATCTAATGAGATCTGCACAGGAAGAATCAGAAACGGACAAGTTATTGTCCATTGAGAAAACAAAAAGAACTTCGACTAGGTCGAAGTTACAATCATCTCTCGATGAGTTGAGAGAAGTGCTGACTAGTGACATGGATAATTTACCGGGAGTGCAAATGTCCCAGCTACCACATGTTCAAGAACATTGCAGATCGTGAAGTTTGCCATCCCAAACAGGGATGATAGAATGTGGATCAACATGCTGGGAGGAAGAGACCCAGTGATATGATCACACAACTGGGCATATCACCCAGGTGATTATGGCCCTCAAAGAGAGCCATAGACATGTAGATACTACACGTCAAGTAAGCCAATGAGTGGCTGAAGCAGCTCGTGCAGCGGACAATGCCACAAACCAACTCCAAACCTTAGGAGATGGTATGGAACTGCTAATACAGTCCTTGGAAGAGGAAGTGAAAGGGCCTTTACGTGGAAACAATCCTAATAGGGATCATGAAGTTGACCACGAGGCTGAAAAAGTTGTAAGAAACGAGACAGACAGAGGATGCCACATCTGTCTGGTACGAGCAACAGAAATGTTCCTCATAAAATGAGCACTACCATAGAACAGGATAGCATCAGTATGCATCAGCATACTGAGGAAGAGACAGATCATGAGCTAGAGGTTTGTGATAGAGAAAATATCTGCAAAGGAATTCACAGATCAAAACAAACATATAATGAGCAAGAAGTGCTCAAGGCAGTGACCCAACAGTCACTGCGAGAGATGATGAAATCTGATGCTGATAGCATCAGTACCATGACTAGCACTCACGTTAGTCTCAAATGTGAGTTTGATCACTGGGATAGGATCGAACAAAAGGCAGTGCAATGGAAACATCGTGCACTAGAACTCCATGCCAAACATGCAGATAACCTAGTTGAAAAGGCATACATTGCCAGAGTTGAAGGCGAGGCCTTCGACAAGCTGATTGAGTCAGCAAGAGTGGTTCAATCTGCCCTCAGCAGCAGTCATAGACTGAGGGATGCATATTTAATGGCTGACAAACGTCTACTGTTGTATCAGATCAACGAAGGCACTGTCGATCCACCAGTGCAGCAGGACATGGGTAATCACATTCCCTGTCCACACTGGCAGATACAAGTGATACTGTGTGTGGTATCACTAGCAGTGACAGATCCTGAATGGAGGGTTCAGGAGGTAGTAGGAGGATCATCTACTTATGTAGATGGAGTCACAAAGATGGTGCGAGCTGCCCTTGAGAAACACAAGGACAGCAAGCCTGACAAGTCCATGCTTGCCAAAGCCAGAGTAAAACTACCTCACCCAGAAGAGTATGCTGGGAAAGCAGATCTCAAAGAATTCGAGAACTTTGTCTCAGGAATCCTGAGATGGCTAGGCATGAATAGTCTACTGGGTCCATCTAGCATGGAACTCCAGTTGAACTGTTTGGGCACTCACCTCAAAGGTGAGGCATTGGAGTGGTACACCCAAAATATTGAGCATCATGATTGAGTTGTAATCAACTGGACTCTCAAGAGTGCAATTGCTGGATTACAACAGAAATTCCTACATGCACTCATGCACAGGCATGCATCAAATAAGTTCGACACAATTGTGCAGGGGACTAGAACCATTCAGGAATTACTGAACGATATTATGAAGTATGCAGCACAGATGATACATCCGCCTTATGAGTATACGATCTGCAAATGGTTTGTAGCAGCGCTTCTAGAAGTGCTGCATCATGAAGTTTTAAAATTAGGCTACACAACAGAAATCAGTTCAATCACTGAATTGTATGAAGCTGCAAAGGCTGTAGGGGATGCGTCCTGATACAATATTGGGTCGCGTAAGACGGAGTCTAGCAATGCTCACGCGCCACAGGCAAAGCCAACCTTGATGAATAGTTGAAGTCAGGCTGTGCCAGGTTCATCTCAAGCTCCCAATACGGGGAGCCACCCTACAGCGAAGCAGATGACATATTGTCCACCTAATGCTTGATCTCAAGCAGAGACGAGGCTGAGTGTACCCCAAACAGGGGTATATGTAGTTTTGCTGTGACTTTGGTCAAAAACCAGTCAAGGACTGAAGTTGAACTGCTTGGTGACCGCTGGTGCTCTAGCACCAGTACTTGCAGTGTTAGCTGCGAGTACTGGTACTCTATGCCAGCCACGCAAATGTGGCTGGCACAGAGTACGGGCAGTCAGTGGCAACCCCATTGCCACTGCCTCTCTGCCACTGTTGCAGTGGTGGTGGCTGAACTGGGTTCAGCCACCACCGGTGCAACTCCCCCACCAGTACTCGCAGCCAATGCTGCAAGTACTGGTGCTCTACGTGAGCCACACCAATGTGGCTGACGCAGAGTAGGGGCAGTGGCACACCATTGCCACTGCCCCCTGCTGCTGCTACTATCGCAGTGGTGGCTGCTGAACTGTGTTTGGCAGCTGCTGGTGTGACCCCAGCAGTACTCGCATTGCGAGTACTGCTGGACTGCAACCCCATGGTCAACCAACCACATAAAGTGGTTGGTCAACTACATGGTTGTAGTCAACCACTTTAAGTGGTTGACCGACCCCCCAGGTCAGTTAAAACTGTAGTTGTGACTACGGTTTCGACCTGGGGATTTTTGCACGACATATGTAGTCGAAGTCACAGCCATGGGAACCATGGCTTGGTCAACCAAACCGTTGTCGGTTTACTTTCAGAAATGAATCCAAAAGACAGTGGGTAGCGGTGTCGTCGTTTCACAGCTACTTACACTGGTGTTCGGCTCAGTGCGCTTTGCTATCAGCAGCAACAAAGGTAGAACAAAGACGAAGATGAGGACGTAGCAGTGACGAAGATGATGACATAATACGCTGACGTAAGCGTAGATGAGATACAACAGCAAATGTCACGTGATTGACAAAGCTGGCCTTGATGTAGACGTAGTAGTAGTAGTAGACTTAGAAGACTTAGACTTGAGACTTAGACGAGTGAATCCAACTGATAGAGGTGAATTGGGGTACACTAAGGCGAAACAGGCCTTATATACATGAGCAGAACAACAAACGATGCGAGTATGCCATACAACGATGTCGTCGACAGCAGACAGGAGAAATGACTAACGGCGAGAGGCAGAAAACCAAAACAGGAAGATGGTTTGTAAGGAAATGGAAAAATGAGTCAGGTGGTCGAAGAGATGAATAGAAATGTGGCAGCGAATTTGAAATAGAAGCCAGAAATAGAATAGAAGTGAGTCATAGACAATAGACCATGTGGAACAATTGGAAATAGAAGTACAGCCAAGAAGCGAGTGAGTCAGGTGATGAAAATGAGTCATAGCCGTCCAATAGGATTCCAGTTGCTTGTCAAATATCTCCGAAGATGAGTAAGTGAGTCATGTGACTTGATGACGACTCAGAAACATGTGAACCAATCACGACACTTGGATACGAATTTCCTCCAGAGAGGGAACGAAGACGAGCCCTTCTTGACGAAGTCCTTAGGCACATAACCGTAGCAAATCTCTGTTCCTGGTCCGTGCTCTTTGATGTACCAGTTATTCCTGAGGACAATGCAATGCCAACCATTCACTGGTTTGAAGTTTGGGTCAAAACCGATGACGTAGAAGGGAGCATGGAAGGTTTGATCGAATACCCATACGCAATCGTGAATGTGATAAGGAGGATATGAGGGGAATATTCGGTATGGGCCTTCAGGAGATTCGACATATAGGGGATAGTACCGACGATGTGCGACTTGTGGAGGAGGACTGGACAAATGAACATCAAGGGGAGAACGCCGACTAGGAAGTTCAACGCGTGGTCCAACATGTATGTCTGGCTTGGCGGTCATCTGAAACGAATCATGGGACATGGTGGCGGCAATGCTGGATGGCATATTGAAAATAGAATTGATGAAAAATAGAATGAGTGTGGAGATGATGTGTCTGGCAGACTGGAGGTAGCACAGCAGATGATGGTCTGGCAAAAGCTGATGATGATAGGCGTGTGTGCAGTGAGCGTCTTTTGTAGTGTAGTAGGCGCTGTTGAGTATCATGCTTGTCACCGTGGCAACACTAGGTACATGCTACATAGAGAGCAGGAGCAGGAGCTCCCGCTGCTTCTTGCCCATCATAGAAATCTCCTGGAGGTTCAGGAGGTCAAGGATGCAGCATAGAGATAATGTGCTACGAGTGTGGACAAGTTGGGCATATCAAGCCCAATTGTCCACAATGGAAGAACAAACCACACATAGCAGGTGCACAGCTAGAAGAAGTGGTTGAGCACTTGGGGAGTGCTCAAGAAAGGGAAGAGGAGCCACAAAGTGGCGATTTAGACAAGTGAATGGACGTCCAGGAGGACCATGAGAGTGAAATCAATGAACTAGTCACCAATTACCAGTCGGAAATCATGCTGTATCAATGGGATGATGACAACGATACGAGGATGCAAAGCTTGTATTGAGTGGATGGAGTACATCTGTTAGGAGGATTGTATGAGGAAAGGTGGCACACATATGCAGTGCAAAAATTAACTTGCAGGAGTCATGGATAGGACAATCGAGCCTATTTACAATCATTGGTTTAGGCCACATGATAAGACATGCCCCAAACAGGCACGTATAGACAATCAGACAATCTACGGGTATTGGGAGATTGGTGGAGTTAAAGCCCACTGTCTATTAGACGTGGGTGAGGGAGTGATGCTCTCTCCAGATTTCATATGGGCAGTAGGCATCAAGATGTTTGAACTCAAACCTCCTATCGGCCTACAGTTAGTGTGTGTCAGCAGTAAGTTGACCATCAACTACGGAAGAACACACCAACATTCAGTTTGGTGGGCATAATATCGAGAAATACTTCAATATAGCGAATGTAGATTACTATGACACGATACTGGTAACACTGTTCCTGTGTAAATTGGGAATATCCCTTGACTTTAGAGGGATGCATCTGTGTTGCAAAGGAAGTAATTCCGAACCATGCGGATGCTTGGGGAGTACAGTTGGACAACCAGAACCTGGCTGAACGCAAGACTCAAATAGCCAGTCTTAAACCAAAGCTTGCGAGCCACACTCTGTGACTTGCAAATGGCTCCTTGCAAGTGGAGCCATTGACAAGCTTTCCAGATGGGAGGTGAGACAAGGGAAAATGAAAAGAAAAAGCACAAAACATTGACATTGGTCTACCCGACCAACATACCAACAGAAGTACTGGCACTATTCAACTGTTATTAACAGCTGGTGACTTTCCCAAACTTAGGGAAAGATGGGAGTTAGAGTTTGCAGATCTCTTTGGAGGTGTGCTGTTAGAACTTCCTCCATGGAGGGAGATCAACCATGAAATTAAGTTTGTGGATAAAACTAAACAGTTTCATTATTGGCTACCAAAGTGTCCTGAGGCACTTTGAAATGAATTGATTGACAAAGATGATCAGTATACCACTGCTGGTTGGTGGGTATTGGTGTCAGTGTGTTCTGCAGCACCAGCACTATGCATTCCAAAGAAAAATGGAAAGCTCAGAATGGCAATAGACCTATGTCTTCACAATGACAATACGGTGAAGGACATTATGCCCTTCCCAGACCAGGATAATATCTGGCATGATGTAGCTTGTGCCACGTACCAGTCAAAACTTGACATGTCCGACACATATGAACAAATATGTGTAGTCAAGGAGGACATTGACAAGACAGCCTTTGCGACGATATTTGGCACATTCAAGAGCTGGGTTATGCAGTTTGGCGATTGCAATGCACTGTCTCCATTTCAACGTCTCATGACATTGATTTTCCATAATCAAATTGGCCGGTCAGTCCACATATACTTGGACAATATATATACATACTAAAGCTTTATCAAAGAGCACGAAAAACACCTTTGAAAGGTGTTTGAGATACTACATGAGGCACATCTGTTCCTCAGTGGAAATTGATTCAAGATCGATTTGTATTCGTCCTGTATGGAGTGCCTTGGTCATATTATAGATGACAAGGGCATCCATGCAGATGCGGATAAAATGGAGAAGGTTCGAGGTTGGAGAAGACCTTGAAAATTTAACAATGTCCAATGATACTTGGGAATTGTTCAATATCTGGCACCATATATACCAGATTTGATGGCATATACAACTCCCTTATCAGGGAGTGCATGAAACAACAGAACGTTCCACTGGATGCCCTTGATGGATAAGTGCTTTGAATCCATCAATGCACTAGCATGTAAGGCTCCAATCCTGAAGCCTATAAATCATGCTAGTTAAGAACCCATTTGGGTTGTGACGGATGGCTCCAAGTCTGGAGTTGGAGCAGTTTATGGATAAGGTCCAGACTGGACGACTTGTCATCCAGCAGGGTTTATTTCAAAGAAATTCAGTCCTGTGCAACAGTGTTACAAAACGCATGAGCACAAGATGATTGCTATCCTTGAAGCACTCATGAAGTGGGAAGATAAGCTATTGGGTTGCCAGTTCACACTGGTGACAGATAACAAAGGTCTCAAATACTTTGAGATGCAGCAGCATCTGTCTGACAGACAGGTGCACTGGTGGGAGTTTCTCTCCCAATTCAATTATACCACGGTACATGTACTGGGGTTGGAGAACAAAGTAGCTGACTGCTTGTCATGCTACTATGAGAATGATAAGCAGGGTGAAAGTCACCCTGTGGAGGAATACATTGATGCAGATGCACAGCTGGATCCAGACAGAGAGTTTCTCCCAATGGATTGATTCGTAGAAATACAAATGGCTGCAGTGCGATGGTTGCAATGATTGCAAGATGCGACAGAGCAGCATGTCACTGATGCACAGCAGATGAAGAAAGCAGGGGAAGTACCTCCCACGCAAGTGGAAGGTAATGAGGAGGATGATGTACTAGCTACAGTGTCTGGTGCAGACTCAGAGACTCTACGCTCATGCGTAGAATGTGAGTTTGACCTGAAACAGGCCATAGCCACTGGCTATGGGACAGATCCAATACTCAAAAAAGTATTGGCAAACCCTGAAGCTCACCCCAGATTTGGACAAAGAACCAGTTCAATAAAGACATTGTGTGTCTTCCCCAGGAAGTTTTTTCCAAGGGGAGGAGAATGGTCAAAATAATTATCAATCATGCACACAGAGTAGTTGGCCACTTTGGTCAATTCAAAACCAACAAGTACATCAGACGATTGTACTGGTGGTCGGGAATGGCGGCCAACATAGGGTCATTCTGTGGATCCTGTGGTAGTGTTGCTGCGGTCCAGCTTTAAGCCAGCTCTTAAGCCATAGCTGGACTGTTCCTTTGGCTCAGCTAGCTGAGCTGGAGCTCCGGCTTTCTAACAGCTAGGGCTCCAGCTTCAAAATTTCCAACTTTTGAAGCTGGCAGCTAGCCAGTAGGCCTTAATAAACACTAAAATATATATTGATTATTTAAACTATCAACTAGGCTGCCCCCCCACCTTTGGAATGAAGGTGGGGGGGCAGCCTAGATAGTAGTTTAAATAATATATATAAGTATTTAAGTGTTTATTAAGAGTACATCCATCAGCTAGTCAGTGGAAGCTGGCTAGCTGGGCATTCAGCTGGCTTCCAGCTAGTCATTCCTAAGCTGCTAGTTGACTATAAGCCAGAAGCCAGCTAGCCACTCAAAGCTGCAGCTAGCTGGAGCTTGTTATGGATCCCTATAATGTACTTATAGTCTGAAGGTCTCGATTATAGGGTTCCAAGTGTTTCTAAGCAGTGGTTCTTCTTATTTTTTCTATTTCTTGTCACTGCTGCTGAGTTCATTATTAATGATCCACAAGTGTCCACAACATCCTTGCCAAATCAACTTCAACTCAGCTACTGACCAATAATTACCATTATTGTAACTCAGCAGCTGAGGCAAGCCAACTCATTGGTCAGCAGGATCATTAATTAGCTCCACAGCAAGTGACTTCTTATTTATCATCCAATATTAAGTAGCTAGAGACATTATGATGTCACTACAACCCCAAATCTGAGCCTGAATGCTATGATATCATTTCAGCATCATAGTTATTCATGAGTCAGTAATTTGGTGACCTCATAGTCATCTCTAGCCAATAGTTAGCTTCATATTCTTAGTGTAGAAGCTTCTGGAAGGCTCTAACCATACAAGGCAGCTGCCAGAACCTTCCAGCAGCTTCCATTCTATTGTTAGACCTTCCTAAAGCATCTAGATTGTCTCAGATGTAAAGCTATAAGTATAGCTCTAGGTAGCCTTGCAAAAAGCAATCACACACACATTTCACACCCCACTTCTGCCTGAAGCCTGAGTCTTCTATCAGATCAGTTCAAGCCTGAAGAACTTGACCTAGCTGAAAAACTCTGCAGGAGCCTCTTTCAGTCTGCCTATCACCTTGCAGGGGTGAGGCACAATCTCTTCAGATTTTTCACTGCTTTAGTTGGAGCTCTGTAGTTTGTAGGACCAGAGTTAAAGACTACTAATTTGTGTGAGCAAACCACTACTTTCCATCTAGTTGACACTTTGTTGCTTGTAGGGCCAAATATCAACTGCTGGCTTGTGTTGGGTATCATCACTTCTAATTAATTGAAGCTTTGTTGCTTGTAGGGCCAAATTTAAATTAATAGCTTGTGTTGGTAACAACCACCACCACTATTCGATTAGCCTTTGTTGCTTGTAGGGCCAAAGTCTAATCAATAACTAGTGTTGGGGTGTAGTACACTTTCTATCTAATCAAGCTCTGTTGCTTGTAGGGCCTTAGCTTGATTACTAGCTTGTGTCAGCACAAAGCTACCACACTCTATCTTATCTGGGCACTGTTGCTTGTAGGGCCTTTGCCTGGCTAACTAGTTTGTGTTAGTGTTGACTTTATCAACTCTCAAGTTAGTTTTAACTTGCTGTTGTTGGTCTTGTCCTTTCACTTCTTGATCCTTAGCTATCCTTTTAGTCCTTCAATTGAACAGCCATTCAATTGTTGCGACCTTGAGCCTAGTCGTCCAAGTCTGCTTTCCCCATATTGCATATAAAAACAAAGCATTGGAACCCTGTATGCTCTCCCTCATAGTTTCAAGTATTATCTTGACCAGACTAGTAGCCTTGCTACAAGTGCTTTGAATTGCATTGTTACTGCAAAGTAATAGTGTTATTTGAACACCAGAGTAGAATATCTTAATTGGGTTCTCCGTTAAAATAGTCTTTGGTTGATATCCCCTTGAACACTATCAGTGGCTAGACTAAACTTGATTGTGTACCTTACACCAACGTTTAGTTCTGAGTTCACAGTTTCCAAAACAGAGCTTTGGCTGCGGCTTCTGGTTTTGGACCTGTATTTTGTAGCTGTAGCCACAGCTCAGCTAGCTGTTAAGGCAGCTAGCTGGGCCACAGCAACACTAGGTCCTGTGGAGCCTGTCAGACTGCAAAGAAGGATAACAGAAGACCAGCAGGGCTACTACATACCCTGCTGATACCTGATAGACTGTGGCAGTCTATCAGAATGGACTTTGTTGGTCCACTGCCAGAGTCGAAGGGTCATGACTATTTATTAGTTGTGATTGATAGACTCACGTCTAGGGTGCATTTAGTGCCAACTATGATGAGAGTTACAGTGCAACAAGTCATGTGGTTATACCTCAAAGAGGTAATATGCCTGCAAGGAGTACCTGAGTCGATTGTCTTGGATTGCAACTCCAAATTCACCTCCATCTTCTGGAGAGAATTGCAGCAAATAATGGGCATGAAATTGCTCATGTCCACAGTGTTCCACCTGCAGACAGATGGAGCAACAGAACAAGCAAATTGTTCTGTTGGGAAAATACTCTGCATGGTAGTGCAGAGTGATTAGAAGGATTGGGCTGAGAAATGACCAATGGTAGAATTCACACTGAACAGCTCTGTCAGTGCAACCACAGGATATGCACCGTTTGAATTGAACGGTGGATACTCACCCCATATTGGGCAAGTACTATCAGTGGATACCACCTTTAGCGGAATACAACAGTTTGCACAACAAGCATTGTGGAACCTGATTGATGCTCATAATGCTATCATCGCCAGTCGAGTATAGCAGACAGATGCTGCAAATACCAAATGCCATCAGGGAACAACATATGAGGTTGGATGGCTAGTTTATCTGTCTACAAAGAACCTGTCCTTACCTAAAAGACAGGCAGAAACTAGTGCCCAATTATATTGGGCCGTATCAGGTATTAGAGGTGGACAACTCCACCTCCAATGTGAAGCTTGAATTACCTCCAGGGCTCACAGCTTGGAGAATATTCCCAAAGTTCCATGTGAGTCTAATTAGACTGCATATACCCAATGACAACGAGTGATTCCCTCATTGCAATGTAAATTATATTTATAATTTTGGGAATGAGAATGAACCAGAATGGTTCATAGATGAGATCATCACTCATCGATGGACTAGTGACTCCAAACTGGAGTTGCAAGTGCAGTGGACATTAGGAGATGTCACCTGGGAGCCACTCTCTGCATGCAGAGAGTTAGAAGCACTAGATTCCTATCTAGAGCTGAGAGGTGTTAGGAAGCCACGTGAGCTTCCTAATCATACCTTACCTGCACGATAATGGCAAAGATTGAGTCTCTTCATAAAGGAACTAGACACAAAAATAACTCATGTTGATGATTCACATGACATGATGCGGTCACGTGTATTGATCAGGTGATGCAACAGATACCAACTTGTTTGCCTTAATTTTAAGCCATGATTTTATCACTGCTTCAAGGCTTTTGCCACCCACCTCCCCACCTGCACAAGTGCAAGTGTGTGTACCCAGTGATAACCAACCATGGATGCAGATGTGTCCCAAACACATTCCTCTGCAGAGGCACTACCTAGTGCCTCTGAGCAATTTGCTATGGTCCAAAAGGAGCAAAGCTGGATGGTCCATGGCATCAAGTACACCATCGCCATTGTCCACTGTGACTCCTGACCAAAGTGCAATGCCTATGCGCAGCATTTGTTGCAAGCCACCAAAATGTGGCTTATTGACCCAAAAATGTGTGACATTGAACATGCATTAAAAGTGGCTTCCACTGGATTGGCCATCTTTGCTGGCCAAGATGGCGCATCCTTTTGTCAAGGATGCTGTCTCCTCTTATAAAGAGGATTTGCGTGAGCTGCAGGGAGATCTCAATAGAGCATGTGCTGCTCTAGAGAAGGAGCAGCAATGTAGCCGCAAAATGGCAGATAGATCATCTGCCATTCAGTTGATGCCACCAGCACCGACTATAATAGATCTGACTTTACAGTCAGACTCATTAATGGACTCAGTGAGTCCATCTACTGTGACTGCTGGTGCTTCACTGGTAGGACCGAAGTGATCCGGTTGTAAGACCACATCAAAACAGCGAGCCCTCATGGCACCTTACCCAGTGTCACTGAATGCTGGAATTTCCCCTGCCGTAGGTGACCCACCTGCAACACAGATGGGATTTTTGCCCTGTCCGCTGGGCAAATGTTAAAGACCATATTGCTTTTCACTGGAGTTGTGGAAAACATTGGAAATATTGGAATATTGGAAAATCGGGATCAGATGGGCTTGGCTTCAACTTATGGGTTGTGCCCTCTTGGATTCTTGTGCCCTGGTATTTCAGATTTCTTGACAAGTCGGAATTCGGAGAATGTCAGAATAGTTGGAGATCTATGGAAGGATCAATGACAAGACAGCTAGTCAAGACTTAACTAGTATTTTCGGAAAACGTCAGAGAAAATCGGAGAAGATTGGAATAGTGTTTGAAGAGGATTAAAGGTAAGGATTAGGCTTTTTGGAAAAATCTGAGTTTAGACCAGAGATAAGAATTTTGGGATGTCAGAATGAAGATGATTGGAATATAATCAATATGCGAGACTCATTGTATAAGTCAATATACGTGATAGGCAATATGACCAATGATAATGAACAATCAATATTCAAACTAAAGAAAGAGATGTACAACAAGCATATTTAAGTAATAGCTGAGGATGCTGAATCGGATACATAACAGGTAATGATACAAGATATGGAATTCCAAGATGGGGTGAATACGGAAACGAATACGAAGTTGGAGATAGGACATATGGATATAAGATTGGGAGGTAGATCTCTGAAGGATGACTAAGGATGTTTAAATGGAGATTTCGGAGAAAGTTGGAAAAAGGCTTATCGGAAAAGGAGATTGTCGGAGATTGTTGAAAAAGGAGTTTCAAAGATTGTCGGAAAATCAGAGAATGGATATGGGTTCTAGCAGTATCTCCCTTTTAAGGCCAAGCCCTCGAGGCTTTAATGTCTTGAGACATTTTGGCATTGGGTGGTTGTAAAGGCTGGGATTTACAATTGGATATAAGCAGCTGAAGTAGTGTAGACTTGCTTCAGAGAAACTCCGTGAGTTGTTATTCCCTTTGCACTCTATTCCCACAATTGTGATTAGCTTGGGTGACAAACTTGTGAATGAGCTTGTGGAGATTGCATGGGGACAGAAGTGGCTTGAGGCGAAGTGGTGGAAAACAAGTGGAAAGCAGGAAAAGTGGTAAGGGTAGGGATTTTGTGCCAGAGGTAATCATAGCATGAAAAAGGCCATGTCAGAGAAATTGTCGGAAAATTGGTGAATGGAGAAACTGGAGGTGTACTGTGCATTGTCAAGTCCACAGGCTATCCTGCATGAACATGGATTGGAAAATGGAAGGGTCCTGAAGGGCCTGCCACAAGTGTGTGTGTAATAGGCAGAAATGTAGAAGTTGGTGAACAGGAAATGGAGAAGGTTGTGAATGTTAGATCCCAGATCCAATACCATGTTATTCCGACATCTCTGTATTCTCCAATAAGCTTTTCCCGCTCATCCTGATAAACCCTTTTCTGCTTATTCTGATATACCCCCATTTGATCATTCTTAGTCATGATCTATTTTAGATCCTACCCCCATATGCTTTATCTAGATTCCCATACTCATTCCGATCTCGGCATTCCATATCAGGCACTCTTATCTCCTCCATTTCTGATTCTGTAATTCCGTTCACCTCTTTAAATACGCCTTTTCACTCAAGCTTTTTCTTAAGCTTATATATCTCTTCTCTTTCAACAGACTACTGATTCTTATCTGTATGAAAGTCCATCTATGTATATACAGCATCATCCTCCCTATACCTTACTTCACATATTGTTCATGTATACTTCTTATACATTGATCATTATATCGAAACTCCAAATAATTCTGATTTCTGATAAACTTCTGACATTGCGATCTTCCAACACATCCATTCCTTACCTCCTACTCGCTTTTCCATAAAGCCAAATCTCACTCGATATTCATTTATCGTTACTCCTTGACTTTCCCCGCATTGGCCTTCTGAACTCCAAAATCTCCGAAATCTTCTGCTCACTCAATAAGTCTCTCAACATGCTATTGTTACTGATCACTCTGTGTAGACCTGACCATCGGCATTCTGATATTTCCATCTGGTTGAAAATCTGAAATACCAGGGCACTAGAAATCCAAGAGGGCGCAACCCATAAGTTGAAGCCAACACCCATATAGATTTGTTTCCGATTCTCTGACCTCCAAGCTCCAATACCTCTGAGCACCTCTGGGGTATTCCAACACACGGAACTCTGATTAACGAGAAATCCAACCCAGTCAAGAATCTGGTACCCTAACAGTGAACAAGGATGTGGAAAAAGGAATATCAGGAATATTGTCGGAGAAATGTCAGAGTTTTTCAGAAAAGGAAATCAGAGGAATGTCAGAAAAGACATTGGAGAAAGGAGATTGGAGGAATGTCAGAAAAGGAAATCAGAGGAATGTCAGAAAAGACATTGGAGGAAAATCCACATATTGGAGGACCTTGATGTGCCAGGTATAATGGCTGGATCTTCTGCAAAAGATGTTGGAAATTGGAGTGGAGATGGAGATGTTGGAGTAGAGTCAGACTGTTAGGGTACTGGATTCTTGACTGGGTCGGATTTCTCGTTAATTGGAGTTGGCTAAAAAGACTATGTTTAGGTCAGGTGAATGGTTGTTAGACAAGTAAAACCGGAGGAGGGCAGAGTTAAGAAGGGTCTCCGAGGCGCACCTATAGGAGGAAAAGGAAAGGAAAAGGTTAGGAGGAGGAGGAAAGGTTAGGAGGAGGAGGAAAAGGTTAGGAGGAGGAGGAAAAGGTTAGGAGGAGGAGGAAAAGGTTAGGAGGAGGAGGAAAAGGTTAGAGGAGGAGGAAAAGGAGGAGGAAGTTTGTCAGCGTGGAGGAGAGCGGAAGCACGAAGAAGGGAAAGGGCGAAAAGGGCGAAGTGGAACCGAGAGAAGGTGTCAAAGAGGAGGTCCTTCAACGGGAGACGACTAAGTCCAGGAGGTAAAGGTACCACTAGAGGGTAACCTCGACTAGAGTTACTGTCTGAGCACACACACCCTCCTACGCGTACTCCGGTAAACGCTACACCACCACCACCAAGTCCTGTCTTTCACAAAACGCGAGGTAGTGGGGCAGAAGAGGATAAATATGAGTTAGTCGCTAGAGTCGGAAATACCTATTGGTTGTGGGTTTGAAGGGTACTGTAGGTTATTGATTAGTCAGAACTCCCGAACCGGCATTCTCCCTCTATGACAATCTAGGGTCTAGACTATGACACAATAAGTCTGTAGAGACATAAGAGACTATTCGAAAAAGGCGAGTAGGGTTATTTGGGAAAAGGTGAATAAGGCTATATGGGGGTAAACTAGTAAGAATCAGTGCTAGATAAAAACTAGGATGGGGGTATACGAAATAGATCTAAGGGTATGAGTAAGACTAGAGTCGTAAGGTATAGTCCGTGAGAATAGAGGAGGCTAAGGCTAAGACCTTAAGGTAAGTGGAGAAATTTATGTGGAAAAGTGAGTTCGAAAAAGAAATCGAATATATAGAGAAGAGAAAGTTGTCTACATGACTAAGAATAGACATACTTTCAGGTAGATATATATATGTCGTAACAGGAGGGATATGGAATGAAGTTTAAAACAAGTACATATGAAGAATATGTAACTAGTAATATAGCTTTGAGGTTTATTAAGACTAAATGCTATTTGAAGGTTGTAGTACTAGAAGGCTGTGTAGGTAAGGAATGGAGGATGAGTGAAAAGACATTTCGGCTTAGAGCGAACTATAAGTAAATAACAATGAGGAGTTGAAAGGGACGTAACCGGAAGACTTGAGGCTTTAGAGGTTTGAGAAGGCGAGTGAACTATTCAGAGAGTTACGCGATAACAATGACTAGTGAGACACATCTGGGTTGGTAGTCGTAAGACTATAAAGGTAGACCAGCTTTTAGACTTTATGGTCCCGTGATCTTTAGGTTCTCCCGTGTTGGATATTCAACTTCGGTTGCGGACATATCTAAGCAAAGACTAAGAGGTTGGAGGTTCATCTTGTAGAGTACTCATGGTGGTATGGGTGTCTATATGGACATGAGAAATTTTTTACCTCTCATGTCTATACTCTAAACCAGTTTGTAAATGTACATTTATGAGCACTCATGTCCATCTCATGTCCATATGGACACTTTTTAGTCGTTTATGGACGTCTATAGACACTATGGACACTTTTTACCTCTCATGTCTATACCGAAAACCACTGGTTTTACGGGTGTCTATGCTATGAGTGCTCATGTCCATACATGAGCACTCTACGGGATGGAGGTTCGAGGCTGTGGGGACTCGTGGAGGTCCCATAAGGTTGTGCACCTT